>SJYC01150895.1:0-22585 GCA_006408675.1 Madoqua kirkii | reverse complement strand
CCGCGCAGCAGCCTCTCACGGGCCTCCCCTTCCCCAGGCTTGCAAGGAGAACGCAGACGCGTTCCTCTTCCTCTTCTCCTTCACTGATCGGGCCTCCTTTGAAGACCTCCCTGGACAGCTGGCGCGAGTAGCCGGCGAGGCCCCTGGAGTGGTCAGGATGGTCATCGGCTCCAAGTATCCTCCGGGGACCCCAGGACTGTTAAGAGGCCACGTTTGGCGAGGCGCGGAGCGGGGTCCGGCAGCCTGCCTGTGCCGTGCGGTGGCGTGCGGCCCCGCGGGCTTCCTAGAGGCTGCACCAGGGCCTCCCACAGACCGGGTGCGGGGGACGAGGGACGGGGAGGCCGAGGCGCGCAGACAGGCTCCTTGACCCGCCTCCAGATTCGACCAGTACGTGCACACGGACGTGCCCGAGCGGGACCTCGCGGCCTTCCGGCAGGCCTGGCCGCTGCCCCTGCTGCGGGTGAAGAGCGTGCCGGGGCGGCGGCTGGCAGACGGACGCACGCTGGACGGCCGGGCCGGGCTGGCCGACGTCGCCCACGTGCTCAACGGCCTGGCGGAGCAGCTGTGGCACCAGGACCAGGTGGCAGCTGGCCTGCTCCCCGCCCCAGAGGCCTGCCCCAGCCCAGGGGTGGTGGGCTCGTGAGCCGGCACTCCCGACCCGCGGGGGACCCGGAGCAGGCCCCGGGCCGGGCTGGGGCAGAAATGCGGATGACCCCGCAGGACGGGCCAGGGTTCCTGCCACGGAGGGCGGAGCTCAGCGCAGGCAGGCGGACCCACGGCCCTTTCGGGCAGCGGTCTGAGGACCCCCGGGGGCCCCCCGGCTTCCTCTCTCGCCCCGGGCGCCGGACTTCTGGAAACAAGCCCCGTATGCGCAGGGCCCGGGCGCAGTGTCTCCTCCAGCCGCGCGTGCAGCGTCTCGGAGGGTGACTGGGCGGCAGGTGCCACAGCCGGGCCCCGGATCTCACGCGCCTTCGGTCAGGAGCCGGTGCCGGGTGACACCGTCTGCTGTCCCAGATAACCCCTGCGCTCCCGGCGGCTTCCCTTCACTGATGCTTCCTCCTTCCTGCCTCACCTCCGTGGAGGTGGGTGCGGGGCCCGCTCCGAACACGCACTCAGAGACCCGGGCCTGAGAGCCTCGCTGAGCTGCCTCCCGCTTTGTCCGGGCCATCGACGCCCCGTCAGCAGAAGGGGCGCACGCGGTGAGGCCGCCCAGCAGGCCTCAGCGCCCGGCCTAGGGCTGGCGCAGCCGCGTGCCTCATTCCTGCCCGCCGTTCATTGGCTGAGACCTAGTCACATGGCTTCGGAGAGACGCGGGGGCGGCTGGGAAATGGAGTCCACCCGTGTGTCCTCAGCTTCGCACCCGTGCCTTTTCGTTCTGGCTGCCCTGGGTCTTCGCTGTGGCCTGCGGACTTCTCTGGCTGCGGTGTACGGATTGGCTCCCCTGCGGCACTTGGGGTCTTGGTTCCCTGAGCCAAGATCAAACCTGAGTCCCCTGCGCTAGCCAGAGAATGCAGGCTCAAGTTCGCGGTAGGGGGTAGGGAGCAGGTGCCTACAAGCGGCCTTTAGAATTTCTCTCCCTGATGGGTCCATAGATGGGCCCCTGGGCACAGGGCTGGCCTGAGTCTGACCCAGCTGGAAGGGCGCTGGATGGCCAAGCAGCCCGCGGACCCTCAGAGGTCCCACTTAAGAGGCCCGCTCTGCACCCTGCACACTCACAGGCCCACACACACCTCACTAGATGCTGCCCCCTCCCCCCTGGCGCACAGCAGGCCCCTAAGCACCCTGGTGCCGGGGTCCAGCCGCGGTGGATCCAGGGTAATTCGAAGGTGGGGACGGAGTAGGCGTCCTGGAAAAAAGATATTTAATTACAGATACAGAGGGAGGCTAGAAACGGATAGTGTAGTAGGAAAAGTAGTGGAGAAAAAGAGGCTGAATAACTGGCTTAAGTGGAATGCCTATCACCACCTACGTAGGCCACAGGCGTCTTTCCATTCTCCGGAAGGAGAGGAGGCACTAAGGCCTCCCCGGTCCGATCTTAGAAGCCCAGGCAGAGTTACTAGGCTTGGTGCTTACCCCCATACCAGATGGGAATTCAGCCAGGAAAACGGGGAGCAAGAAAGAAACGACACCGGGGAATCAGTCTATCCAGGAACTGATCCCGTTTCTTTATATTTCAGGTTTGTTTTTATACCTTTTGTTATACATAGAGATGAGTATAGAGTCACGAGGGGGTCAGCAGACCTGACCCTTGTCACAATCAGGTGCTTCATATAAGATTATACAAAGGTCTTATGAGTTTTTACATCATCTTCCGGCCATGAGGTCTGCTGCCATTTTATGGCCCTTTCTGATACTGGTCAGTTGACCAGAAAACTTATTTTTCCAGGGGTGATTTTTTCTTAAATCAGGCGCCACCCTCCAAATAAAGTTGCATTCCTATAGGGTGAGGGTGTAGTGAGTTACAATCAAGAAAAGAATTTACTTAACCTAAGGTTTAACATGATTAATCTTAAAGGTTAATACTTATTTCTCCTATATGCTTAAAGGTTACTACTTATTTTTTCTATATGCTAGTTATATTCATTATAAGGGCAGGGAATATGGAGATTTAGCAGCAAACATCAGCCCAACAAATGAAAACCCTTCACCAATGTTGCCTTTACAATCTATTTAATCTTAAGATAGTGATAAGGTTACATTTTAGCATAGCAAGGACACAGTGATTTATAACAAAGTACAGTGATCTGTAACAAAAGAGAAAATTCATTAACTCAAAGTCTACTATTGCTAACGTCAAAAACTACTATATTTCCTTTTCTATATTCCAAGGATATGGAGGCCTGGTGGCAATCAAATGAGAAAAGCCCTATGCTAATACTCCAAACTCTGTGCTGTTTATGGTTGAGAGGTTGTCACACAAGCTAGTCTGTCAGCAGAGAGGTTTGACCTGAGACAACCTTGTCACACCCAGGGCAGGGAATTAGCAATAATTATTTGCACGACAAATGAAAAAAACATGCACCAATATAATTCCTAATCAACGCAGTAATACTATACTAATGATCTTCTAACTTCTCAAAAGAGTCTGTATTTAGAAAGTTTTAAAGCATCTCATGTCTCTCACAGTTGGGGGGTTGTAAACAATTACATGCAGCTGGATGAACCTGATCAGGCAGGCCAGAGAACCTTCAGAGTTTGTAAGTTGAAACACTCTAGTCATGCCCAGGAATTTTTATTAACTGGAGCTGCAAGTTAACTCCTTCTCCGAGAGAAATGGTGATGGGGGAGAGCTCCCTGTAAAGTACTCTGGTTTTGGGGGTAGATGCTTGGGAACAGGGGGTTTCCTGAGGCTTGATCACACCTTTGCGTATGCCAAGCTTCCTTCCTCATGACCTTTGCCATAGGCGGAGTTCCTCACGCTGGCCCCCAGCACCCTGGTGGCCGCCGGGCACTGCTGGCCAGTCTGTCCACCCTGGGCACTGCCTGCAGGCTTGTCAACACTTCCCAGGCCCTAAGGCATTGATTTTAGCACCTTCTTACCCCTGACTCAGCTTCAGAGCTTTGACCGGAGCTTATCCCGTGCCCCAGGGCAGGGATGTCCCCAGGCAGACCCAAGCCTTGCAGCCTGCACAGCCCACAGGCCAGTGCCCGCTCCTGGGTCATAGTGTGTCCCATTGTGGCCTTCAGCCCTGCTGTGGCCCATTTCTCTGTGTTCTTGGTTCGAGTAGACTTTACCCACCAAGCAGTATAAGGTAGGACCCCGCGAAGGTGGCCTCTGGAGGTGAATGTGACCTTGCAGCCACGGATACCCATGGTGGGGGGAGCAGCTGCCCTGCATCCCAGCCGGTTATCTCTTCAGCATCCTTCTTGGGCGCCAGCTCAGCCAAGAGCAGAGGCCTCTCCGGAGGAGTGCCCCTGATCCCCCCCACGGCGGGGCAGGGCGCTGGCTAGCACGGGTCCAGGCAGAGAGGCGACAATTCCCATCTCTGGGTAAGAGCAAAGCGGAGACCACAGCAGGGCTGGGACTTGAGCAGGCCGCCTGCCGTCCCAGCTGCTCTCTCAGCTCCTCCAGGCCCCGGCCCCGTGCCGCTGTAGTGTTTGTGAATTCGCCTGCCAGTGCGGGACATGCAAGAGACACAGGTTTGATCCCTGGGTTGGGAAAATTCCCCTGGACTAGGAAATGGCAACCCACCGCAGGTGGCTTCCCCATTTTGGTGCCAGAAACTCCAATGTTAGGTTAAACCTCACAACATCGCCAGGGCAGATACCCTGGTGCTCCTCCTGTGCGCCCTGCGGCAGCCTGAGGGAAGGGCGGCGCCCCAGGCTAGCTCAGGGCTGAGCCCTGACTACAGGGAGCCTCGGGAAGAGTGTGCTCGTGTCTGCTCCTCGTCCCTGAGCCCACAGACGCGAGGGCGCTGGCGGGCAGCTGGCGGGAGCAGGCACTGCTCTCTTCAGGGCTGGGGTGGGGGTGTCTGTGTGCTGCAGTCCACCCTGGCGCTGTTTGTCAAGATCCCCAGACAGCTCCTCTTCCCTCCCCGGCCCCCTTCCCTGGAGATGGGGAATGCTCCAAACTCAGTGGTTTGTTGTTTAGTTACTTAGTCGTGTCCAACTCTTCGCGACCTCAAAGAGTCGCCAGGCTTCCCTGTCCTTCACCATCTCCCGGAGTTGCTCAAGCTCATGCCCACTGACTCGATGATGCCATCATGAATGACATGAATGGTTATGTCCCCCCAAATTTATACACTTAAGTCCTAATCCACAGTGTGATGGTGTTAGGGGCTTTTGGGAGGAGATTTGGTCATGAGGGGGCTTCCCTGGTGGCCCAGGTGGTAAAGAATCTGCCTGTAATGCAGGAGACCCAGGTTCAGTCCCCGGGTCAGGAAGATCCCCTGGAGAAGGAATAGGCTACCCACTCCAGTGTTCTTACTTGGGGAATCCCATGGACAGAGGACGCACGTGTCCATGGCGTCACAAAGAGTCAGACACAACTGAGTGACTTTCACTTTCACTTTTCCGTTGTAAGGACAGAGCCTCACAAACGGGATTGGTGCTCTTAATGAGAGAGACCGCAGAGAGCCCCCTGGACTCCTCCGCCGCCTAAGGACACAGAGAAAAAGTGCTGACTGGACGAGGCGGAGGGCCCTCTTCAGAGGATGGTGGTGATGCCAGGCTCTTGGACTCCCAGCCTCCAGTGCAAAATACATGTCTGTTGTTTATAAGCCACCTAGTTTGTGGGTTTGTTACAGAAGTCCAATGGACTAAGGGCGGGATGCTGGCTCAGGCGTTCCTCCGAGGCTGCAGAGCCGCCCTGATGCTCTTAGCTGTGCCCCTTCCCGCCGGACTGTCCCCCCACCCTCCACTGGTGTCTGCTGGGACCTGCCCCTCAGGATCCCACCTGGTCCTGCTCTTCCAGCCGGAAGCCTGGGGCTGCCTGCAGGAGGGAGAATGCAACACTGTGGCTCCCTGGCTGCCAGCCAAGCCTGGCCTTGTAGACAACGTGGAGCCCCCGGCAAGGCGCCTGGTCCTGGGGTGAGGAAGGGGAGGAGGGGGCCAGACCCGCACAGAGTCACGGGTGAGTCCAGGTGGGCAGCTCTGGGTCCTGCCCTGGGTCTCCTTACCCCCTGGGCACCCTGGTGGCAGCTGTGACCCCACCCCACCCCATCCTCCTCCCCTTGCCATGGAGCAAACTGGGGCCGCAGCGCCCAGAGGGAGGCGTGGCGTGCACGGCCCAGAGCCCACGCTGGGCGTGGGGCGGTGCTAGCAGTGTCCGCCTGCCAGTGCAGGAGGCCCAGGAGATGCGGGCTCCATCCCTGGGCGGAGAAGACCCCCTGGAGGAGGGCACGGCCCCCCTCCAGCACTCTTGCCTGGAGGCTCCCATGGACAGAGGAGCCTGGCGGCTGCAGTCGGTGGGATCGCAAAGAGTCAGACACAACTGAAGGGACTTGGCAGGCATGCATGCAAGTGGGTGTTGGGGGACCCCTCCCTCCCTGTGACCTCAGACCCAGAGGCTGGGACAGCGGGGGCAAGGTGAAGGTGAGAGCTGGTGTTCAGTTCTATTCTAGTTGGAAGGTGTGGTTCCTAGGAGCAAAGAAGGCTGACAGAGGCTCGGGATGGTGACCCAGAAGGAAGGTGAAAATGGTGACTTTGAATTGTTCACTTTACTTCTGTGTTCATCTGTAAAATGCAGAGAACAATAGCTCCCCCTCACTTAACCTCTGAGTTGCAACAAGTGCGAGTAAAACGCTGGGCCAGGCCCTGAACGAAGGGCCAGCGAGTGCTGGCTGCTCCTTGTCAGCGCTGTTCCTCGCGTAGTGGTGAAGTTTCTGGGGAGGGACAGCAAGTAGAGAGACGCAGAGGGGGCCCCGAAGGCGCTTCACCGTCAGCGTACGCAGGGGCAGAGGGGGCCCAGGTGGGCTGTGGGGGAGCTTCCAGCCCTGCTCCTGCCTCGGGGTCCTCTCCCCCCAATCCTGTTGCACCAGGGACGGTGACAGTGCAGAGGACGAGGTCCCGGGGGGCCCGGAGTGCTGCGCCTCCCCGGCAGCGTTTGCGCTGGACTCCAGCGGCAGCCTTTTATCCAGGACTGGACGATCAAAATCCGTGAGGCTGGGGCGGGGCAGGCAGGACTCTTACCTGCTCCCCTGAGCGGCGAGAGTAGCCGAGAGTTAAGAGAGGTCTCACCTCCTTGAGGAATCCTGCCCTTTCCTTGCAATGCGTTCCTCCTTCTAACTAGCCCCCGTCGCTGTGGTGGGTGCAGACTGTTTCCTTTAATTTGGGCCTTGATTGTGCTTAGCTGCTTGGTCGTGTCTGACTCTTTGCAGCCCTATGGATTGTAGCCTACCAGGCTCCTGTGTCCGTGGAATTTTCCAGGCAGAAGTACTGGAGTTGGTCACCATTTCCTTCTCCAGAAGATCTTCCTGCACAGGAATCAAACCCGTGTCTCCTGTGTCTCCTGCCCTGCAGGTGGATTCTTTACCTGCTGACCCAGCCTCATGCTTAATTTGGGCCTTAGGAGGACTGATAAACGCAGCCCCCGCCCCTAAGCGCCCTCCTGCCGCCGCTGGGATGGGAGGGACTGGGCACTCGTGTAGAAGAAGCCGCGATACCGGGCGGCCCGCCCAGTGGCAGCGACTCCTGCAGCAGCGCTGGTAAGTTTCAGCACAAACTGCACGCGGCCAGGCTCCTGGAGGAGGTGGACTCCTGGAGTGCGTGGACTCCCCTAATGAGCCCTCTGACATGTGCAAGCGAGTTAAGCACCTCATCTATAAAATGGGCTTTACTGTAGTGACGGCCCCAAAGAAAGGCTGTGGTGGTTAAATGGGCGTGTGTGTAAAGCGCTCCGCCCTGGTGGGCACACTGGAGGAGCCCAACGAACAGAACGGGTAGTTACTACTGTACGACGGCGGCCTACTCAGCGTTCATATCCATGTTCGTGAGGGTGCTAGTTCCCCCTCGTTTGAATTTCAAACGAGGAAATGCAAATCAAAGCGATTTTTGAAGGTGACTTGGGCTCCAGAATCACTGCGGATGGTGACCACAGCCATGAAATTAAACGATGCTTGCTGCTTGGAAGAAAAGCTATGACCAATCTAGACAGCATATTAAATAGCAGAGACATTACTTTGCCGACAAAGGTCCGTCTAGTCAAAGCTATGGTTTTCCCAGTAGTCATGTATGGATGTGAGAGTTGGACCATAAAGAAAGGTGAGCAGGGAAGAATTGATGCTTCTGAACTGTGTTGGAGAAGATTCTTGAGAGTCCCTTGGACTGCAAGGAGATTAAACCAGTCAATCCTAAAGGAGATCAGTTCTGAATATTTATTGGAAGGACTGATGCTGAAGCTGAAGCTCCAATACTTTGGCCACTGATGCAAAGAACTGACTATCAGAAAAGACCCTGATGCTGGGAAGGATTGAAGGCTGGAGGAGAAGGGGACGACAGAGGATGAGATGGCTGGGTGGCATGACTGACTCAGTGGACACGAGTCTGAGCAAGCTCCGGGAGACGGTGATGGACAGGTCGCAAAGAGTCGTACACGAGGGAGCAACTGAACAAGGGCCCTTGCGCAGAAGGCGATCTGTCCATCCCAGGAGGGAGGGATCATGAAAGGCGGGGCTCTGGGCCCTGGGCCATCCGGGGGTTCCGGCCCCTCAAGGAGCGCAGTCCAGCAGAGCACGGCGCGCGCTGTGGGAGCAGCCGGCGGTCTACGCAGTGGTACTGAGCCTGCGCGCGTGGTGAAGTTGGGAGCCATGGACCGGGGCGGGGTCCCCCCTGGTAGTGGAGTCCCTGCCTGGGTCAGGCCCCCCAGCCGGACCCAGACAAGTCTGCAGAGAGACAGCAGCGCCTGCGCCCGAGCCACCTCCGCAGCTGCGCGTGCCCATCAGCCGGGCCGGCCCATGCCCGTCCTGGGTTTGCCAGGGAGACAACTGCTTGACTCACTTTAGGTTTCAATCCTGTCCTGTCCGCACCTGAGGCTCCAGCGGTGCCCTAACGCCCCCGATCCCGCGCGTTCAGCACCTCAGGTGCTCGCCCAGCGGGAACACACCCAGCCCAGGCTGAACTTGGTCGCGAGAAGGGCTCTTCGGTTTCAGCAGCTGTCACAGTTTGTCCCTCTGTCCCCGGCCTAGAGACTGCACTCCCCTGTGTTAGGCCTTGGATTCGGCGGAGGCTTCAGCTTCGGCCCTTGCTCTGGGCACAGATTCCTGGGCAGAGCTTCCCACAACCCCTGTTTTTCCAGCGGCACCAAGTACTGAGTCAACTGCCTGGGGAGGGTCCACCTGGGACCTTAAGGGGGCGGCGTTGATGGCAGAATTGTTTCTGGCAGGTGGCAGAGATCCTGGTGTGAACAGTCTATGGGATACAGAAATTCGCTGAGGTGGGCACTGTCTGTCTGCGGGCCCAGGCAGTCTGTACGCCGCCCGCCCACTGTGCAAAGTGGAGGGGGCACAAACTCAGCTTTCTTCCACCGCAGGGGCATCGAGAGAGAATTCTGGAACTTCCCTGCAGGCTGGAACTTTCTGGAACTTTCCTCCCTCTGGGCCTCTGTGATTTGCTGGGTACCAGGTGCCTGGTACAGAGCTCAACCCTTGACAGTTGCTGTACTCATCCTGGGTCACTGGGGATGATGGCACAGATGGGGAGAAGGTGACTGCTCTGCCTGGCTGGGGGTAGCAGCTGGGAGCTGGGCTTGTACACAGAGACAGAGGCTCACCCACTGTCTGTCACCCCTGCAGCTTCCTGCACAGCTGCGCGGCTGCCCGCTGTCCTGCTGGGCACCTTGGTCTTCATCTCTCACCTAGTCGCCACGGTACCAACGTACCAGGTGACTGGGAGCGCTCAGGGGTGGGGTGAGGATGGGCTTTGTGGGCTGGGAGCGCTGGCTGGTTGAGGATAGACCCTCCCAGTATGGGTGCCCTTTGCCCACAGGAGGACATCCGTGCTGCAGGGGTTCCTTCCTCATATGCCCACTCTGTGAGACTGTGCCACATGGAATATTTCCAAGGTCTGCCCCATGGCCCAGGTGAGGAAGGGAAGGGGTTTGGGGCCCAGCACCGGGGTCAGCCGTGCCCTGCGGCGTGCCCTCTCTCCCTTCTTTGCAGCCAGGCTCTTTGTCCATCTGGAACTGCGTTCTTAGCACTTCCTGCCTTTCCGGGCCACGGCTTTCCTGGTGCCCCGGAAGCACACTGCCCGCCCCGCCCCGGGAGACTGCAGTGACTTCCAAGGGCAGGAGGTGATGCCTAGCTCCGCCCTACAGGCCCAGAAGTCTGCTCCCTGCTGCACTCAGAGGCCACAAAGCTGTGCTGGGAACCGCTCCGACTTTGGAGTCACCGGATACAAAGCTGGCTCTTCCCGACAGTTTGCCTGGGTCACTTTTCTACCCTCCCCTGACATCAGGAGGATGTAAGGTTTGGTAAGGTTAAGCACTGGAGGCCAGCCAGTGCAGAAGACACGGGTTCAACCCCTGATCCAGGAAGACCCCACGTGCCGCGGAGAAGCTAAGCCCATGCGCCACAGCTATTGAGCCTGTGCTCGAGAGCCCGGGAGGCGCTACTGAGCCCAGCGCCACAGCTTAGAGTCGTGTGCCTGGAGCCACGCTCCACAACAGCGAGACGCCCGCCCACCGGGGTGAGGAGCAGCCCCCAGCCGCAGCCAGAGAAGCTCACACACCACAGGGAAGGACCAGTGGGGCCAAACGTGAACGCATAGATAAACCCACTTTTTAAAGAGAGTTACTGAATAAGCAAGTGCGTTATCTGCCCACACCCTGCACACCCACTCACAGAGGTGTGCCAGCTGCCTGCCTGTCTAATTTGCCTGCCCACCTGTCTTACCTGTTGCCCACCCACCCTTCAGACCAGCCAGCATCTCCCACACGGGCGGCCATTTGTTGTGTACTTCTCTGTCTTCTCACCCATCCATCCATCCACAGGCTCAACCAGACTCTGGGGAAAAAAGGCCCTGCAGAAACAAAAAGCAGTGAGACATCTTTTCCACACTCCCAGAGACTCCTGTGCAAACAGGAAACGGCGGGAAGCACGGTCATGACACCCAGACGCTTGGGCCATGGAATGCACATCTCTGCTGCCCCCTTTGGCAGGAGAGCCCGCATCTGGAGTTTGCCACCTTGGCCCCGCAGATGGCCCAGAACCCCATGACAGGCCTGAAGGGGCCCTACTCCGCATCCCACACCCGTCTTCCCGGCCAACTCCCCAGCTCCGCATCCATCTTCATCATGACGAGGGGATATCGGGTCCTTGCTCTGGAAGGATCGTCCCCTCCAGGGTGGGCTGGGCCCTGGTGGACCTGCCTTCCAGCTCTGATAGTGCTCCCTGCTGGCCCAGCTCTGTGTGGCGATGATTTGCCTAGTGTCTGTCAGTTACCGTGAGATCAGCAGTACGGAAATGTTCCACGCGGGCAACGCTGTGCTCATGGCCCAGGTGAGTGCCCCTTGGAGCAATGGGGTGTGGGCCGCCGTCCCAGACTCCAGGCACAGGTGGGCTTCCTCGGACTCTTTCTGGCCCTCCACGTGGCCTGGCTCGGGGTGACGGCCATCACTCCGCCTGGGCCGGCAGCGCCGCCAGCATCAGCAACTGAGCTCAGCCTGGTCCTCCTCCTCCTCCTGGGCCAGGCCTACCTCGCTGGCTAAGCAGCGCACCAGGCGGGGTGAGTAAGGACAGGGTGTCACAGGGGTGTCCTGGCATCAGTTGGGATGCAGGACTCCCGCATCTCAGACCCTGCAGCCTGCTCAGTCATCCTCAAACGAAGTGGCCGGGGGCATGGCTGGCCTTAGGGGAAGGTGGACTGTGGACAGAAGCAAATGCGCTGGCCCAGTGGGCAGGGCCTGCCCCCTTGCACACAACAGGACTCTGACTAGCTCTGCCCTGTGCCCAGAGATGCATAGAACCCAGACCCATCATGAAGATGCCCCCGCTTCCAAAGTCTTCGTCTTCCAGTCTGTCAGTTTCTACTCCACTCCCTTCTACGTAGCATTGTTCAAAGCAGGTGAGGACCCCTGACCAGGGCTGCGGACTCCCAGTGAAGGCCAGCAGGCGGCAGCGGCCTGAGCCTCTAGATTTGTCTCACTGACATCTTGCTGTTGACTTTGAAGCTGGCCCTCAATTCCCTGGACTTCAGCTTTCTCAGCTGCAATATACCAGCACATCACTGGGTAGATGTGAAACTAACGCCTGCATTCGCTCATTTACTCCACGGCCACGGAGTGGCACAGCCTGACACCCCACCTCCCATTCCTGACACTTGGGTTCATCACCGTCTTTGTGGGGCCTCTCCACTGAGCAGCCTGGACTGGATGCTGGGGGCACAGAAATAAACCAGACCTGGGCCTTCCCTCTGGGAGCGTCAAGTTTTAACAAAGACAGGCCAGGAGTTTTCAAGGGCTAGACTCCCAGGAGGTGGTGTTGCTGTGTGATTGCCATTGTCATTTGGCAGAAATGGGAGAGAGAATCACTAAAAGAACACACACCTCCTCCCCCTCAGCAGCATGCCTCCCTCTCCCTGGCCCAGAAATACCCAGCTGGCTTCTCATGGGTTGAGCAGTAGATAGGGGCCATGGTCCCAGCTGGTCTTGGGAACATGGCCTACCTGGGCAGTGGGACCAGATGTCCCAGCAGCCTGGTCACCAGAGTTCTCTCTCAGTGGGCGGGAGGCCAGAGGCTCAGGAGCACAGCAGGGAGAGGGTCCGCCTCAGCGAGGGGTTCAGCTGCGGCCTGGATCCAGTGGGCCGAGGGTTTGTGGGATGCCCTGGTGAGTACAGCGGGCCACTCAGCATATGGATTGGGGACGCAAGTATCCTCACCCAGAGAGCCGGCTCTTGAGGGGTGGGGGGCATCGCCCTTCAGGCATGGCAGGCCAGGATCTGCCTCTGAGGCCAGCCCCTAAGCTCTGAGTGCGCGGCCACGTGTCTGCCTGCTGCAGCGTGGCTCGGAGGCTGCCCTCCTGAGCTCAGCGGCTCTTCTTCGCTGTGGCGGGCAGACAGCTGGCCGGCAGAGAGGAGGAGTTCAGCAGGCTGGGGGCACAGGGGACGACCTGGGGGTTGGGCCTGGTCAGGCTGGGGCAGAGGGCCTTTATGAGAGCTCAGCAGCAAGACCCCTGGTTAGGGCTCAGGATGCGGAACGCTGGTGCCAGCTCTGCACTCTGCAAGCTCCGACTGCTGACAGGCCGCCTCTCCAAGAGAGCTGAGTGGGCCAAACGATATGATGAACGGGAAAGAGGGGGACTCTCTTTTCGTGTTTTAGAGAGAGGAAGGGCTTCCAGAGACCAAGAAGGGCCATATAGGAAGCGCAGATTTTAAGAGCCCTGGACTCTGGAGTCCAGCAAACAAGGACTTGAGCCCTGGCTCCACCATTCACAACTGGGGGGAGCCCTGGGCAAGCTCTCTGAGTCTCCATGTCCTCATCTGTAAAGTGGGAATGACCGTGGTGCCTGTCTCCAAGGGACTGGGAGCACAGCAATGGCTTTGTCTGTCCCAGGAAGCTGAAGGCCTAGCAGTGGAAGAGATAGGTGGTGGGCTTGGGGACACTGAGATGGACCAGGCAGGGGCAGGGGTGTTGGAAGGAGTCTGAGCTCATCCACTGCAGGGGCCTCTTTGAGGAAGACCTGGAGATGGACAGGCAGTGGCGCAGTAGGGTCCCTTGCCGGTGGGGAGGGGAGGGGCTGACCCAGCAGGAGAGGTGACCCAGACCCGACACGCCCCAACCCCCGGTGCTGCAGTTTGGATTCATCACCATATTCGCGGAGGACTTACCACTTGCTCCCCTGTTTGCTCTGCTGAGCAGCTGAGTGAAGATCTGATTGGATGCCCACAAGTTCCTACTGGTGGCTGGTGACTGAGCGGGCTCAGGGCACCGGGCTCTGGATGCTCCTACTCGAAACCGTGGCCCTTTCATCATCGTGAACGTGAGGGGAGGAAGGGAGGGGGGTGAGGATCAGAGACAGAGACTGGGAGCAGTCTCGAGAACAAGGAAATGGGGGCTGAGACTAGAGATCGAGGCGAGAGGTTGGGAAATCGGGGCAGAGGGCTAGCGCCCTTGGGCACAGGCTCATCCTGCCCGCGAGAGCGGAACCAGACCCGTTTGGGCCCGGAAAGGCAGGAGGGCCTTCCCGCCTGGAACCTCTGCAGTTTTCTTCACCGCCTTCCCCTCGGACTTCCTGCCACGTCTCCCGCATCGGTAGGAACACCGCAGCTGACTGCGCGACTCTGTCAGCTTCACGCGGGAGTCCGCACCTCTGGCTTACCTCACCCGGGGCGGGGCGCCGAGGGGCGGGGCCCGCAGAGCTCGTGGGCGGGGCGGGGCGGGGCCTAACTGGGAGCGCAGGAAGCTGAGTCCCGGGGGCGGGCTAGAGGGCAGAGCCGGCTGAGGGTACTGCTAACCTGGCAGGGCCAGGCTCTAGGGTGGGGAGGGTGAAAGTGCCGATCGTGGGGCCGAGGGCCTCGCGGGACCGCGCGCCCTCTGCCACCCAGGTACAAGGGCTTTCGCGACGCGAAGAATCTCACCCTCGTCTGCGGGAAGCCGCTGGCTGGGCGTCTGGGCTTCATCATCGTCTTCGAGGTAGGCTAAGCCCCCTGGGCGCCGGACAGACCAGAGTCCGAGTTAAGGCTGTGCCGCCGACTGGCAGTAAATGGGACAGATTACAGAACAGGATCCACTCCACGGGGTCGCTATGAAGACTAGTGGCAAGCACGTGCACAGCACAGTAGGTGTTCGGTGAATTAATTGCTGTCACGACTGACACTAATGCCTCTTGGCCACAGTCCTGGAGCTCCTCCCAGCTTTGCTCAACATCCTCTTTCTCTAGCTCTGATTCTAACAGGTTCTTAGTGTAGGAGCTGGAATTGTACCTTTGTGTCTGGGCAAATGACACCCTCTTTATGCTTGGCTTCCTTACAGGTGAAACAGAAGTTATTTACTCCCTAGAGTTGTGAGGATTAATTGAATGAACCCCCGGAACCCCTCAGAATAGTGCCTGGCACCACCGACTCAGTGGACATGAGTTTGAGTAAACTCCGGGAGTTGGTGATGGACAGGGAAGCCTGGCGTGCTGCAGTCCATGGGGTCGCAAAGAGTGGGACACGACTGAGCGACTGAACAACGAAGTGCCTTGCACTTAGCGCTTGGCAGAGTAAGATCGCTAAAGCCATCGTTCTCTTTCACCGCTCCCTTCTCCCCAGCCTCTCGTCGCCTGGCTCGTGCTGGACCTGCCAGCCGCCCTGGCTACCTAAGTAAGGCGCGGCCTGGCCGAGCAGGCTCTGGCGAACGACGCGGAGGCGCTGCTTGGGTCAGTGCGGTCGGCGGGCCCTGGCCCCGCCCCTGACCACGCCCCCTGCCCACCCAGTGTAGGAGCTGGAATTGTACCTTTGTGTCTGGGCAAATGACACCCTCTTTATGCTTGGCTTCCTTACAGGTGAAACAGAAGTTATTTACTCCCTAGAGTTGTGAGGATTAATTGAATGAACCCCCGGAACCCCTCAGAATAGTGCCTGGCACCACCGACTCAGTGGACATGAGTTTGAGTAAACTCCGGGAGTTGGTGATGGACAGGGAAGCCTGGCGTGCTGCAGTCCATGGGGTCGCAAAGAGTGGGACACGACTGAGCGACTGAACAACGAAGTGCCTTGCACTTAGCGCTTGGCAGAGTAAGATCGCTAAAGCCATCGTTCTCTTTCACCGCTCCCTTCTCCCCAGCCTCTCGTCGCCTGGCTCGTGCTGGACCTGCCAGCCGCCCTGGCTACCTAAGTAAGGCGCGGCCTGGCCGAGCAGGCTCTGGCGAACGACGCGGAGGCGCTGCTTGGGTCAGTGCGGTCGGCGGGCCCTGGCCCCGCCCCTGACCACGCCCCCTGCCCACCCAGGCCCAAGGTCTCCGTTCTGGCCCCGCCCCCTAGTTTGGCCCGGAGGGAGGATTGGCCGCTGGCTCGCTCATTTCCGCCGGGCCCCGCCCATCACCCAGTCCCGCCCCTCTTTTTGTATTCTGTTCACCTGAGCCCCTTCTGCTCTGGAGGGTCCTCCGCTTCGGCCTGATCCAGCCTTGCTTTCCGTACGCTGCAGCAGGAGGCGCTGTCCCTGGAGCCCAGGACGCAGGGTCCAGAGAAGTGAGACTTCCTTTCCAGGACCCTGATTCCCTCAAGATCCTCCCTCCTTTGGGGGCCTCTGCTTCCAGCTAGGAGTCAAGGCTATGGTACCTTGGCCAGCGGCCCCAAGGTCGGCCCAGGAGCTGGGGTGAGAGGGCTGGGATTCTCTGAAAACATTAGCCTTGCATTGCCTCCCTCTGCGCGGTCCCAGTCTCCTGCCCCTTGAACAACGCTGACAGTAAATCTCTCTACGCCCCACAGTGCCGCCTTCCCACGGACGCCTGGTCCCCACCCACTCTGCGCAGTGTCTCCTCATTACGTGCCCATGTTCTGGGGGCCAAGGTGGATATGAAGGAGTGAAGGGACCTAACCTCTCCAACTGAATGGTTACCAGTTGGCGAGGGAAAACTCATGGGATCTAGGAGTGGGCTTCAAAAGGCTCTGTGTTCATCGGGGCTTGTAGTACACCAATAATAATAAAAAGGGGTTTAGTTAGGTCAGTGAGACACCTCCCAGTGGACTTTTGCACACTTTTCACCAGCCCCTCCCCAAAGTCTGGTGAGGCAGTACCAGGCAGTTGTTGAGGGCACGGATTGGTAGTGGAGTCACAGACCTGGGTTTGAACATTAATTCTGACTTTTATTTGCTGTGTGACCTTTGGCAAGTTTAATTTCATCATCTGCAAGACAGGGACTTCCTAAAGCTGATGAGAGACTTAAATGGGATGATGTGCTTAACCAGCACGCGTCTCGTGTCCTCAGCTTGTAAGTGGGAGCAGTCACCGCATCTCTCTCACAGGGCTGTGGTGGAGATTAAGTGAGCATCTAGTGTGTGAAGTGCTCAGAACAGTGCCTGGCACATTAGTGCATAATAAGGGTTGCTAGCCACGGGAGCAGTAGTGCTTGTACACACTCACATTAAATGAGGCGAAGTGAAGCGAGAGGCGCCCAGTCATGTCAGACCCTTTGCGACCCCGTGGGGTGTACAGTCTGTGGAACTCTCCAGGCCAGAATGCTGGAGTGGGTGGCTGTTCCCTTCTCCAGGGGATCTGCCCAAACCGGAGACTGAACCCAGGTCTCCCGCATTGCAGGCAGATTCTTTACCAGCTGAGCCACCAGGGAGGCCAAGAATACTAGAGTGGGCAGCCTATCCCTTCTCCAGGGGATCTTCCCGACCCAGGAATCAGGTGAATTCTTTACCACCTGAGCCGCCAGAAAACCCCCGTTACAGATGCTGTCGCCCGGCTTGGCGGCCAGGACCTCATCATCTCTGGGATGCTCCCCAGCCCCAGGAAGTGCCCTGAGCACATCTCGCACCTGGGAAGCTGCAGCGGGAGGGTGGCCTGTCCCCTGGGAGGGAAAGCAGTGCCTCCTTCATCTGTAGGATGTCGGTCTGGGGTCCTTTCAGAGCCTCTCCTGGGCATAGGACTCCCATTGTTCCAGCCCCCCTCTTGTACCCCAGACTGGCCAAACCGGTTCTGGGGAAGGGGGGCGGGGAGCAGGCACGTTGAGACAGCCGCCTGCTGCCTGCGAGGTTCCCTCCGCCCTCGCCTCCCCTCTCCCTGCCCCACACAATACCCAGGAGCTTCCATTGCCTGGCTCAGGGGCCATGCTGGCATCGCCCCCTGAGGGCCTGGCTGCAACCCCAGAGCCCCCAGGGCAGCCTGGAGCCCGGGACCGCGCTGGAGGCTGGACGGAGCTCCCTGGCTGAGGTAGGGCTCCCCCGGCTGCCAGCAGCCCCATCCTCCTCCCACCAGTCTCCCCGAGCGGGTCCTTTGTGCAGCCTCCCAGGCCTCTGATCCCGGCCCCCGCATGCTTGTGGCCTCTTGGGCTTCCACAGCCTGCGTGGCCTGAGTCTCCTTTCCAGCCATCACCTCCCACTTGGCTCCCTCCATCGAGAAGAAGAGGGGCCCTGCGGGGCCCTGCTCCTCGGGCAGCAGGGCAAGGGGCACCAGGGAGGGGGCAGGGAAAAGCTGGGCATAGGAGGTCAGAGATGCTTTCTCCAGACCATACCAGCATCTAGGGGCCCTCCCTGCCAGCCTTAAGGAGTGGGTCCATTGTCCATGTGATGAGTACCCCGTGGATGGGACCCTCTGTTGACTTAAAAGAAAAACAGCGCAACCTGAGAGTTGTGAGTAGCTTTATTGGGGGCAATATAAGGACTGCAGCCCTGGGAACAGTTTCTCAGAGCTGCCCCACAGACGGGGACACTCAGGCCCAGGCTACGATTCGTCTACAGTCACACAGGGCTTTGAATGTTGGCAGGGGCTCTCCCCTGTGGGTTCCCTTGCCTAGTGGGCACCAGAGTATCATGTGATCAGGTCTTGAGCAGGGTTACCTGGGACCAGTCTCTTCCCGGGAGTTTTTCTGGGGGGGTCTAGGAGAAGGGAATGGCAATCCACTCCAGTATTCTTGCCTGGAGAATCCCAGGGTCGTCGGAGCCTGGTGGGCTGCTGTCTATGGGGTCGCACAGAGTCGGACACGACTGAGTGACTCAGCAGCAGCAGCAGCAGAGCGAAGCTATAGACACTCGAGCACTGAGGCTGGTGGCCACAGCCACGGAAGGCCACAGGCTGCCGTCCTGGCTGGGTGGTCTCTCATTGTCCCTTGGCCTGGGCAGAGATGGAGGCTAACCCTCCTCTGACCTCTTCCCTGGGGACCTGCCTCTAGCCTTGTCTGCTCCAAGGAAGCCTTGCACGTCCCCCTCCATTTACCCAGCCTTCTCCTCTGAGGCTTTAGTAGGGGGTGCTCCTTGGAATTCCCTGGCGGCCCAGTGGGCAGGACTCAGCGCTTCCACTGCACGGGGCACGGTTTGATCCCTGGTTGGCGAACTAAGATGCCACACTGTGCGTAGCGTGGCCAAAACAATTTTTTAAAAATATGAGATGCTCCTGCCCCCATGGTTCCATGTTTTGGTCATTTATCCCTGCAGCTGACATGGGGAGGGGGCCTCCTTTCAGCCCTCGAGAGGCTTCCAGAACCCAAGTGGAGAGACTCTGCCGGAATATGAGGGAGCAAAAGCACACGTGTGTTCCTGCACAGGCGTGTTCCTGCACAGGCGTGTTCTGCACACGCGTGCCGGCAGAAGCGAGTGGGGCTTCTGTGGGAGGGCTTCTGATTCCAGCAGGAAGAGAGGCCTGTCTGGTGGGCGGCGGTCCGCGTGTCTCCTGCCGCATGCTCCTAACGTGTCAGCATCACGGCCTCAGTTTCCCTAGCTGGGTAATGGCCCTAGCTGTCCTTGTGACTAGAGAAAGACTGAGTCCTCAGGAGCAGGGCGATCAGCTGCCGAGCTCCCGCGCTGTGCGAGGCGCTTCACGTGCACTGGCCTTTTCTTGGCCACCCCGCGCAGCATGCAGGATCTCAGCCCCCAGGGAGCCCCTTGTGCTGCTCGGTTCTTCAGCCTTCATCTCTCGGGGCTGTGCTGGGTCTTAGCTGAGGCACGTGGAGTCTTCCTTTGCCGCCTGCGGGCTTCTCTCTGGTTGTGGCGAGTGAGGAGCAGGGGCCACTCGAGGTGAGGCGCACGGGCTTTAGTCCCCCCTGGCCCAGGCACATGGGATCTTAGTTCCCCACCAGGGATCAAACTCGCATCTCCTGCACTGGAAGGCAGATTCTTAGCCCCTGCGCCACCAGGGAAGCACTCTTGATTCTCCTATCAGCATTTTGAAGCATGACTATCCTGTTCACCAGATGAGGAAACAGACAGACTTGCTCCTGGCGGGGAGGGCCCAGAGAAGTCCATGGTGCCTAGGAGCAGCCCCAGCCTGCGCTCCAGGCAGGGGGTGGCGAGAGAAGGGGGAGCCGGCCGAGGGGCTGCGCTCAGGGGGGCCCGGGCACAGAGCAGCGGCCCCACTGGGTCTTCCCCTCCTTCCCTCCCCCCAGGCTCACTGACACTCTCGCTGTTGCTTCCATGGCCTCCCTCTCTCTGTGCTGGACCCCTGGGTATTTCAATCAGGACAGTTCGCTATCACTTCCTTCAGGAAGCCTTCCAGGAATGCCTGGGTTGAGATGAGCCCAGCCCTCTGCTCTGACACTTCCTCTGGGCTGGTTCTTTCCAATCTGGATTGTAACTGGTTTTGTTTTGGCTTCCCCATGAGACTGGCAATCCTGCAGGGCATGAAACATTTGCCCGTCTGTCTCCCCCGGTTTTCTGGGCTTCACATCTGTCTCTGAGCATCTGGCCTGTCTGAAATGCTTGGTGTCTCTGTCTCTCTGTCCCTGTCTCTGGGCTCCTGAGCGTCTCAGCGTCTGCGGTTTTCCGGTTTGGAGTGCTCTGGGGTCCTGGTTTCTGGGTCGCTCTCTAAAGCATCGCTGTCCTCCAGCCTCAGTCCCTTGGTCTCTCCGGCTCCGTCTCCTGAGTCTCCCGGCCCTGCCAGGCGGGCGCTGCCCCTTTGGCCTGAGCGGGTCTCTGGGGAGGGGGGCGTCCTTGCTGCCCAGCCTGCCCACAGGGAGGCCAGGCCCCGGGAGGCCCCCGCCCAGCCTGCTGCCTGTTCCCTCCCTCCCTGCCCGCCTGCCTCACCACAGGGCTTGATGAATCAAACTCTTTGTCTGGGTGGGATCTCCCCAAGCCAGCTGGGCAGAGAGAGGGCTTCCCTGCCGGAGCAGCCAAACACCACCCGCGGCGGGCCTTGGTGGAGAGGTGAGGGGCAGCAGCGAGGGGCCGGGGGCCGGGGCTGGGGGACTCAGACCCCGCTGACCGCTAGGCCTGTCCTGAGGCTCCAGCAGCCTCGCTGGGGATGACTTCCTGCCCGAGAGGACCCAGTCAGCTTGTCTTGTTCCTGGGGCTGGGAGATGGGGTCCCCTCTCTCACCCCCAGCTGGGGGGCTGGGGCTCTTTCCTGCCCTTCTCCTGGAAGGGCCCAGCCTGTCCTGGGTGGTGGCCTGCCTGCCAATCTGTGACCCTCCCAGCCAGCTTGGCATGGGTGTGGGCACCACTCAGTACTGAAGCCTACAACTCTGGGGACAGGAGGGGAGGCTGGGTCACACCAACAAGGTTCTCCGGGCCTGTGTGCTTGTATCTGCATCACGGTGTTGTGAGTGTGAATGGAACAGGAGTGTGAGAAAACTTAAGCGGATATGTAAATATCTGATGGCTCAGCCTGTGTTTGTGAAAGTGAGTGAGTATATGTACTTGTATTTAAAAAAAGTGTGTGTGAATGTGTGAGCCTGTGAATTTGAAATGTCTGGGTGTATCTGTGAAAGTACGTATGTCAGTGTCTGCAACTGGAAGAAAATGCATGTGGGTGTACATGGAACAGACGTGGGTCTGCGTGACAGTGTATGCATATGTATGTCTGATCACGTCAGGGAGTTAGGAAATGTACAAGGTGCTTAAAGGCACAGACTCAGAGCTAGACTGCCTGGGTTTGAATCCTGGCCGCATTGTTTACCAGATAACCTCTCTGTCTCACTTTCCTCACCTGTAAAATGGGGCTAATGACAGTGTCAGATCAGGGGACTTCCCTGGAGGTTCAATGGTCAAGAATCTGGCTTCCAATGCAGGGAACTTGGGTTCGATCTCTGGACAGGGAACTAAGATCCCACATGCTGTGTGCCAACTTGAACCTTCGAACCACAACTAAAAGAGAAAAAAACAGCATCAACTCCGGGTTGTTGGGCTTCAGAGGATTAAATGAACTACTACGTGTAAAGTATTTGGCCTGTTGTTAAGTGAGTGCCAAGCAAGCATTAGCTGTTGCCATAGAGTCCAGTGCGTGAGTGCACTTGCACAGAAGTGTGTGCAGGAGGCTTCGTCCAGGCCTCCAGGACGTGGTGCTCACTGGCCCCTGCTGTCCTCTGTCCTTGCTCTGATGCCTTCTCCCCTGCAGGCCCTGTGGGTGGTGGAGCAAAGGAGGGATGGACTGTGGGCCGCCTGCCGCCCTCCAGCCCCATCTGGCTAGGCCGCCTGGCACTGCCCACCGCCCAGTGGCCGTGTGCCAGCAGGAGAGCCTGTCCTTCGCGGAGCTGCCCGTCCTGCAGCCTCCAGGCCCCTTGTGCCTGGATCTCTTCCCTGTGGCTCCGGAGGAGCTGCAGGCACTTGGCAGCCGCTGGTCTCTGGGGACCCCTGCTCCTCTCCAGGGGCTGCTATGGCCACCACCTCCTGGAGGCGCAGACCCCGAGCTCTCCACCAGTGGGGGAATGCGGCCTAGCCGGGCTGGCAGCTGGCCACACTGTCCTGGTGCCCAGCCCCCAGCCCTGGAGGGACCCTGGAGTCCCCAGCACCCACAGCCACAGCGCCGGGCCAGCCACGGATCGGAGAAGAAGTCAGCCTGTGAGTCACTCCGGGGGAGGGGGTGGTGGTGAGGGGAGGATAGGGGAGAGGTGGGGTGGCTCTTTTAGGACCAGTAAGCCCCCAGATTCCCCAGACAGGCAGGACAAGTGATCTTAGGTCTTGGGGATAAGGGATCCGGGGCTCAGAGGAGGCAGGTAACTTGTCTGAGGACACATGGTGAGCGGGTGTCCTGGGCTTCCTGGTCCTCTGCCCCCTGTAGCCAGGTACTTTGCTTTCTCCCCATGCCTCCGGCTGACCGCATTACTCTGGGAGAAGATCCTGGCAAGAACATTGGCCTTTCTCTCGGGCACATCCCTCTGATGCCCAGGGTCACAGGGCAGTGGCAGGGAGGGGAGACCCCACTGGATGCCAGTCTGCGCTCTCTCAACCCTCCCCCCCGCCCTCCCCCTCGTCAGGGCGCAAGATGCGGGTGTACCAGCGAGAAGAGGCCCTTGGTGGCCCCGAGGCCCACGCTGTCCTCCTGGAGCCAAGTCAGGCCGCGGAGCAGGGGCTGAGCACAGAGGAGCCCCGGCCCGCGGGGCTGCCTGTGCCTGCTCGAGGGGGCCTCGAAGGGCCTGAGCGGAGGCGCTTCTCGGCCTCTGAGCTGATGACCCGCCTGCACTCTTCCCTGCGCTTGGGGCGGAATTCAGCAGCCAGGGCACGGAGCCCAGGGTCAGCATCAGGCCCCGGAGCTGCCCGAGAAGGTACCAGCTTGCCCCGGGGCCCCAAGCAAAGC
>SJYC01150894.1:0-32971 GCA_006408675.1 Madoqua kirkii | reverse complement strand
TGCAGGAGGTGCGCCGGGCCCGGGGTGGGGGAGTGTGGGGGCAGGAGGTGGGCCCGGGGGCGGGGTCGGCGGGAAGAGGCCTAGGGTGCGGCAGGACCCGGACAGGGACCCTAGACCGAGACCCTCGAGAGCGGGGACTGGGAGGGAGGAGCGGCGCAGAGGGTGAAACGCAGGGTGCGCGCGGGCCCAGCAGGTCCTAGAGCAGGAGCCGAGTCGGCGGGAGGGCGCACGGGTTCTGGCAGGGCCGGAGTAGCAGCAGGAGGCTGTCTCTGAACCCCGCCTGGCGCTAGATCCGGAGGGGGCTGGAGAAGGAAAGGGGACCGGGGCTGCGCTGAACGTGGGAGGCGGTCTCCAGGGCTCGGTGCGCTTGGTGGGCGAAGCCAGTGCGTCAGGGTTCAGCCCTGCATCCGCCCTCACTCAGGCCAAGTTTGAGCTGATCACATCCGAGGCCTCCTACATCCACAGTCTGTCGGTGGCCGTGGGCCACTTCTTAGGCTCGGCCGAGCTGAGTGAGTGCCTGGGGACACAGGACAAGCAGTGGCTGTTCTCCAAACTGCCCGAGGTCAAGAGCACCAGCGAGAGGTGAGGCAGTGGCCCAGGCTCGCGGGGAGTCGGGCAGCCAGGCTGCAGCTGGCTGGGCTCCCCCCCGCCCCCCGGGGTCTCCTGCTGGCCCCGGCCCTGACCCTTGGCTGCCCTTCCAGGTTCCTGCAGGACCTGGAGCAGCGGCTGGAGGCAGATGTCCTCCGCTTCAGCGTGTGCGACGTGGTGCTGCAGCACTGCCCGGCCTTCCGGCGCGTCTACCTGCCCTACGTCACCAACCAGGCCTACCAGGAGCGCACCTACCAGCGCCTTCTGTAGGCGGGGCTCTGCCGGGAGCGGCGAGGGGGCAGGGTTCTGGTGACGGGAGGTGCGAGGCCGGGCCGAGGAGGGCTGACCTGGGAGCGGCGGGGCGCCTGTCCCGGGCTCTGGCCACGGGGAGGCCAGACCTGCCGGCCCCAAAGGACCAGAGGGGCGGCTGGAGGCGGGGATCCCGCGTTCGGGGCCCCCTGTCATCGCAGACTCTCTCCCGCCCCCGCTGTCCAGCCTGGAGAACCCCAAGTTCCCTGGCATCCTGGCTCGCCTGGAGGAGTCTCCTGTGTGCCAGCGGCTGCCCCTCACCTCCTTCCTCATCCTGCCGTTTCAGAGGATCACCCGCCTCAAGATGCTGGTGGAGGTACCAAGGGCAGGGTAGGGGAGAGACCCCTTTATCTCCACAGCCCCTCGGGGCGCCCAGGGCAGGGCAGGGTGCCTGGGAGAGGCCACACTGCCTTGCTGCACTGGCTCCACCTTCCAGAACATCCTGAAACGGACAGTGCAGGGCTCTGAAGATGAAGACATGGCCACCAAGGCCTTCAATGCCCTCAAGGAGGTGAGCCTGGCAGGGAGGAGGCGTCTGGCTCCCAGGGGCCTCCCCGGAGTCCCTGGGTGTCTCTCAAGGAGCCTGTCTTCAGAGCCCTTCGCCTCCAAGGGGGAGCCTGAGGCTGGGCTGGGGGAGCCTGGGCTGGGGGCGCTGCGGGTGACCCCCCATGGTCTCCACAGCTGGTGCAAGAGTGCAATGCCAGTGTGCAGTCCATGAAGAGGACAGAGGAGCTCATCCATCTGAGCAAGAAGATCCACTTTGAGGGCAAGGTATCCGCCCTCAGCCGGGGAGCTGGGACACCCGGCGGGGCGCAGCCCTGTCGCCTCCTCCCTGGGGGCTGCAGGCCAGTTCATCGCTGTCCAGCCCTCCACCCCCTGCCCTCTGCCCCTGGCCTGACCCCTGCCTCCTCCATCCTCCCAGATCTTCCCGCTGATCTCTCAGGCCCGCTGGCTGGTTCGGCACGGGGAGCTGGTGGAGCTGGCACCCCTGCCCGCGGTGCCCCCGGCCAAGCTGAAGCTGTCCAGCAAGGTGGTGACCTGCACCTCTTCAACGACTGTCTGCTGCTGTCCCGGCGGAAGGAGTGAGTCTGGGCAGGATGGGGTGCTGGCGGGTGAGACTGCAGCTCTCTTTTTCCGTACCCGCGGGCTCACAACGAGTCCACCTGCCAGGCTCTGCTGCCAGGGCACCCTAAAGCTGAGAGGCTCCCCCAGAAAAGGCAGAGCCGGGGCAAGTCCATCTTCTGGAGAATCAAGGGCTGGGCTGTGTGCCAAGAACTGTGAAGCTGCTCGGAGCTTAAGCCAGCTGGAGCGGAGACCCACAGCAGCCCCGCCCCTGAGCCACAGCGGCCGTAACGGGCACTTGAGCGCCTTCTCTGTGCCAGGCTTGCTGTGTGGGTTTTCCCCTTTAACCCTGAGTGTCTGCCTGGAAAGCAGCCTCTCTGGTTATTCTCGAGACCACGCAGCTTGTGAGAGCAGGGACCAGGGGGAGGGCAGGTCTGTCTGATGCTGGAGCCCAGGCTCTCAGCTACTGCACTCTGCCGTCTCCCGTCTGTCGGCCAGAGGCAGCCGTGTAGGGAGATGCTCTGTGACGAAACACACGCAGAGGTGAGCGTGCAGCCTGGCGCACACTGGACACGCATTCAGCATCAGCTGTGATTGTTCGAAGTCTGGGCGACTCCCTGAATGAAGTGAGCCTTAGGATGGAGGGGGTGAAGGGTGGATGTCTTATGCCATGGAAAGAGTTCAGTTCTGATTTATTTATTCAGTGAAGCATCGTTGAATCCCTATTCTGTACTGGGTCCTCCAAAGGATGTTGGGAACTTACAAATGAATGAGATTTGTTCTCTGCTCACTGGTGCTCTCACACAAGTGAAAATAAATCCTGATAACCACCTGTTCAGGGTTTTGATGGAAGGGTTAACTGTACTGTAGTATTCCCTGGTGTGGGATGAGATTCAGTAAAACTTCATAGAGGAAGGAATGTTTGAATTGGGTTTTGAAGAAGATGTAGGAATTTTCCAAGTACAGGTGATTGGAGAAATATAGCCAAGTCACAGAGGATGGAAGAGCAGAGTATGCCTGGGAAATGATGAAGCCTAGTGTGGCTGAGTTTGTAGAAAGAAAGCGCAGGAGAGGGAGGCTGGCGTGCCAAAAGCCATGGCAGAAAGGTTGGGCTTTCTGGGAGCATGGAGAGCTAAGCAGAGGAGGCCAGTTTGGGGAACGGGCTGGAAGGGAGAGACCAGCAGCTCCTGTGACTGCCCAGATGAGCGCAGAGCCTCCAGAAGTAGCAGTGGGCCTAGGGATCAGTGAGTTCCAGGGACAGTAAGGACACAGCTGCTGGCCGGTGAGAGGGGCGGGCAGGAAAGAGGCGAGCGGAAGGCCCGAGTGGCCTCGGGGATTCGCTGGCGTCTTTCGGTGGAACGGGGAACTGTGGAGGGACCTGGTCTGGAGGGGAAGATACTGGTTTTGTCTAGACTGGTCGACATGAAGGAACTATGGAACACCCTCCATCTACCCACCCGCCCACCTTTCTTAGAAGGGTTTATCAGACCCGGACAGTGGGCCTGGCAGAGTCGGGTGCTGTGATTCGGCAGCACGTGAGACGGTGTCCACCTCCTCCACTGGTTACAGAGGCAGACACAAAGCAGTCTGCCCATCTCAGCAGGGAAGCTGTCCAGGCGGCTCTATGAAACAGAGGCTTCAGGAAGAGGTTCAGAGAGAGTGGAAAGTGTGCCTGGGGCAGGGACCGTCTCCATCAACCCCACCAGGTCAGTGAGCCTGGAGATCAGGGCAGGGACCGTCTGCATCACCTCCCGTCTCTGCCAGTGAGCCTGGAGATCGGGGCAGGGACTGTCTCCATCACCTCCCACCAGGTCAGTGAGCCAGGAGATCAGGGTCAGGGACCATCTCCATCACCTCCTGCCTCTGCCAGTGAGCCTGGAGATCAGGGCAGGGGCCATCTGCATCACCTCCCGCCTCTGCCAGTGAGCCGGTGAGCTTGCAGCCCTTGTTTTGCTGATTGCCCTGTGAAGCCGCTTTCCTGAGGAGGGTCCTGGGGACAGATGAGGCCTTCTCTTCTCTCCCATCAGCAGTCACCTCGTCCTGAGGGTGGGTCCAGGCTGACCTCACCCACCCTCTTCTAGGCTGGGGAAGTTTGCCGTCTTCGTTCACGCCAAGATGGCTGAGCTGCAGGTGAAGGACCTGAGCCTCAAGCTGCAGGGCATCCCCGGCCACGTGTTCCTCCTTCAGCTCCTCCACGGGCAGCGCACGAAGCACCAGTTCCTGCTGAGGGCCCAGACGGAGTGAGTGGGCCTGGGTTTGGGGGGTGCACCCCCCAGGCAGGGCCACGGCCTTTCATCTCTCAGGATGGTGGCCTAAGGCTGGAGCTGGCAGAGCTGGCATCCGGGCGGTCCTGGACCTGTTCTGTGCCCATCCTCAGAGCTGGGTGGGCGCTGGCTTGTGTGGGCCTTGGGGTGCAGATGGCTGACCCGGGTCCCACATCTGCACGTCACTCCCTGTCCTCCCAGCCCTGGTTTCCCCACCGTGGCCCCGGGAGACTGCAGTTCTCATGTCGGGACAATTCAGCCTTCCTCTCCTTAGGAGTGAGAAACAGCGATGGATCTCCGCCATGTGCCCCTCCAGCCCCCAGGAGGACAAGGAGGTCATCAGCGAGGGGGAAGGTAGCAGCCTGCCCCCCACCAGGAGGGCCATGTTCCCGGGGCTGCGTACGGCATCGGGCTCCCCTTCCCCCCCGGTGCTGGGCTCCGTGTTGCCCACGGGGCCGGCAGGGAGAGGGGTCAGCCTGAGGCAGGGTGGGCCTGCTCCACGTGCAGTCAGCGCCCTGGAGTGGACACAGCCTTGCCCATCCTCCCATGCCGTCCCCGCAGAAGCCCCTTTTACAAGTTAGAAAACAGATTCGCAGAGGTCAGGTGGCTTGTCCAGGCTCAGTGGTCAGCAGCTGAGCTGGGACTGGAGCCGCGTCTGTCCATCGCTCTGCACAGCAGCAGAGTGGCCCGGAGTGGGCCCGGGGCGCGGCAGGCCGAGGGGTCTGCTCCGCTGACCCCGAGGCTTCTCTGGGCCGGAAGCCGGTGAGCCAAGGTGCGCCGACCAGAGGACACTTGGTGTGGTGGGAGCCAGGCAGCTATGCAGGGTTTTTGAGCAGGGGTGTTAGGGCTGAGCCAGCGAAGAGGAAGGTAAGAAGCTCGTTTCCACCCAGTACTTTCCGCATGCTGGGGTGCCAAGGGCTTTGCGTATGCCTTCATTTTCTGCCTACGGTGAGGGAGCCCCGGTTCGATCGCTGGCTCGGGGAGGTCAGCTGAAGAGCGAGCGGGTACTGCTCGTGACAACCCCCTTAGGCAGATTCATTCTTCATACCTGAGAACACTGAGGCCCGGGACTGTTAGGCAACTTGCCGAGGTCAGTGAGCGGGGATTCACGCTTGGTCTGGCTCTGAGGCCTGTGGTCTTCCCGACACGCCTGGTCCGCCTGGGCCTGTGGTCGAAGGGGCTGAGGCCTGGACCGAGTCGATTCTCTGACGGGCACGTGAGGCATTTGGGCTGGAGGGTGAACTTGCCCCTTCAGGAAGTCCCCTGAAGGACGGGGAGGGGCAGCCACGCGGTGCCTGGCAAGGGCACTCTTGGAAGGGGAGACAGCGTGCAAAGGCCCTGAGGCAGGAGGGAGCCTAGAGCGTTTGGGGAACAGCAGGGTGACAGGTGTGCGGCTGAGCTTCCGTTCCGAGGAGGAAGGGGGCGATGAGGGAGGTGAGGAGGTGAGCAGGGGCGACGCCAGACTGTGCCAGGCTTTGCAGGCTGTGGCAGGACGCTTATTCTCAGAGGAGCGGGAGGCCCTGGAGGGCTGTAGCTGGCAGTGGTGTGGCTTGAGTCTCAGCTGAGGAGGATGCGGGGAGGGAGCGTCAGAGCAGCGTGACAGTTCATCAGAGGGCGCCTGTGCGCTCAGCTGCGTCCGACTCTTTGTGACCCCATGGGCTGCAGCCCGCCAGGCTCCTCTGTCCAAGGGATCCTCCAGGCAGGATTACTGGAGTGGGTTGCGATTTCCTCCTCCAGGGGGTCTTCCCAACCCAGGTATCAAACCCATGTCTCTTTCATCTCCTGCCTTGGCAGGTGGTTCTTTACCACTGCGCCATACAAAGGGGCCATTACTGTTTTGTAGAGACAGACCAGGAGGTCAGGAGAAAAATAGTGACTTGAGCTGGGAAGCTGGGAGCCCAGGGCACAGAAATAGTAATCGAAACTCGGAGGGACTGGACTCACTTAGCACTTGTGTTTAGGGTCAGAGAGGAGAGTGGCTGGGGTGGACAGGCGGTGAGCTGTAATAGCCGCTCTTTCTTCTCTCCCTCCCTCCGGTTATCTTCTCCCCCCGCTCCGCCCCGTCCTACCCTGGGGACTCCTGCACTCTCCCTTGGGGTCTCAGACCTCCCCCAGGTTCAGTGTGTCAGGACATATAAGGCACTGCAGCCGGACGAGCTGACTCTGGAGAAGACGGACATCCTGGCCGTGAGGATGCGGACCAGTGATGGTGAGAGGGCCCTCCTGGAGAGGCCTCCTGATGGGGGCTTGGGGGAAGGAGGCAGCTAGACGGCTAAGCCTCCACAGGAAAAAGTTACACCCGTGTTCACCCACCATAGCATGCAAGAATCAAGTTAGACAAGAAGAGGAACTTCCTGCTTGCACAGATGTAGGGTTGAGAGTAACCAATGGGGGAGAAGTGGGGAAATCCCTCAGGGAGCATCAGGAACAACAGATCACAAGTCCACCTACCAGTCTGCTAGAGGTGTGCCCCTTCCTGCCCCTGGGATGCTGAGATGGTGTCCTCTCAGCCCCAGTGCACGGACGGGGCTTGCGTGAGGGCCCAGGTGTTCCTTGGATGCCACTGACACTGCCCTGGCCCGTGTACCCTTAGGCTGGCTGGAGGGGGTGCGCCTGGCAGATGGCGAGAAGGGCTGGGTGCCCCAGGCCTATGTGGAGGAGATCAGCAGCCTCAGTGCCCGCCTCCGGAACCTCCGGGAAAATAAGCGGGTCACAAGTGCCACCAGCAAGCTGGGGGCGCCCCCCATGTGACGGCGGCCGTGGCCCGGGACAGCAGCCCCGCGCCGGAGCCTGGACAGGTCTGCAGGGACCTGCGGTGTCCCCACGCTCCCCCCGCTTCCGCTGGGGCTTCTGTTCTCATGCCTGGCTCCGAGGGTGCAGGCTGGACG
This sequence comes from Madoqua kirkii, assembly GCA_006408675.1. Classification (NCBI taxonomy): domain Eukaryota; kingdom Metazoa; phylum Chordata; class Mammalia; order Artiodactyla; family Bovidae; genus Madoqua; species Madoqua kirkii. Next base: position 25,860 of record SJYC01150894.1, on the reverse strand, counting down.
CAGGCGGGGTTGCCTCTGAAGAGTCTCTCCTGCCCTCCGGCTCCTCCGAGTCCACAGTTCAGGGACGAGGGTCATTTATCGCTCTGGTCGTGCCCTCTGGAACCTGGCCTCTCCTTTTCCTGCCCTCCACCCTGCCCGAGTCTTCGTCCCTCTGGCAGGGACTTGACTGGCAGTGGCTCTGGGCGCTGGGACGTATCTGTGTAGACAGATCCGGAGTCTTCTGGCCTGAGCCTGTGTGGGCCCTGGTTGCTGTGACTTACCTGTCAATAAACTCCCGTGATGCCTTTTCTTGGAGTCTGTGAGCCTTATGGTACCGCTTGCACCCCAGCCCCGCCTCCCAGATATAGATGGAGGGTTGGGCCTCTCCCATCGTCCAGGGTTAAGGATCCACCTTCCAATGCAGGGGATGCAGGTTCGATCCCTGGTCAAGGAACTAAGATCCCACCTGCCCCGGGGGCAACTAAACCCTGGTGCTGCAACTGGGGAGGAGGCCACACGCCGTCAACTGCTGAGCCGGGCTCTCGAGAGCCTGAGCACCACGGCTGGGAAGAGCGAGGCCTGCAGCGGCCAGGGAGAAGGGTCGGGGGCTCTCTGGCCGCTCACCTCCCCCGGGACCTGCCCTTCTGCAGAGCTCACCTCTTGACCAGAGCGCGATGCGAGAGGAGCTGCATGTCAGTCAGACCACTTTGGGCTGCAGTTAGCAAAACAAGAGGTTCAAATGGGCTTAAATATTAAAGAGAATTTATTTCTTCTTGGATTTGTTTCTTACAGCTTCTTTAACAAATGATTACAAACTAAGCAATTTAAAAGCAATAGAAATATCTTCTATCCATTCTGGAGACCAGCATCCTGAAGTGGTGTCTCTGAGCCAGAATCCAGGTGTGGGCAGGCCTGTGCCCTGGGAGGGGTGGTGTGCTCCGGGGAAGGTGTCCCCGGCTGCTTCTGGTGGCTGCCGGCGTCCTGCGGCTTGTGGCCGCCACCCTCCAGGCTTTGCTTCTGTGGCCACATTGCCTTGGTTGCGTGTCTGATCTCCCTCTTATGAGGATATGTGTGGCTGCATCTGGGGCCCATACGGATAATCTCCCCACCTCGTATCTTTCATTTAAATCCATCTGCCAAGAACCCTCCGCCCCTGCCTTTGTCTGATAAGAGAGCATTCCCAGGTTCTAGGAACTGGGACGTGGGCATCTTCTGGGAGGGTGCTTCTCAGCCAGTGGAGTGGGTGTGTGCCCAGGCCGGGCCTGACCCAGCGGCTCAGCAGTGGCAGAGACAGCCCAGCTTTCTCCGCTCCTCTGCTCTGCTGCCCTCAGGCTTCATCCTGACTCTCAGGGGCTTCTTCACTTACATCCCACACAGAAGAAGAGAGCTGCCTTCATCCTACCATTCCCTGCCAAACTCCCAGGATATTTTAGAGCTGGCTGGGTCATAAGGCTTCCTCTGGGCTGATCACTGTGGCCAGGGTCGGTGTGTGCTAATAGGCCTCAGCTAAGCCATATGCTTTCCTCTGGAACCAGGTTAATTTCTCTGGAACCTTGTGGATCCCCACGTGGAATCACATGGGTGCTGGAAAGCAGGGCTGGGCGCTAGGGTGGCCAGCGTGCACGGAAACCCAAGCCACCCAGGGAGTGGAAGGACCTCGGAGATGCGAGTACACCCGAGCCACTAGGAGCACCCTCGTCTCTCAAGAGGAGGGCGTGGGGAGAGAAAACAGATGGGGTCTGTCCGAGAGGGTGAAGGTGGGCAGATGGGGAGAGGCTCAGACCCATGAAGTGGGCTTCGGGAACAACCTCCTAACATGAGATGGTGCGGGGAGCTCAGAGCGTATGGGCTAAGCAGACAGACATGAATTCTGGTTCATACGTTCATAGCCAGGGTGATTTTTTAAGGTAGTGTGTGGCATCTTAGCTCCCCAATCGGGGGTAGAACCCGTGCCCTCTGTGCTGGGGGAGTGGAATCTTAACCCCTGGACCACCGGGGAAGTCCCCTGGATGATTCTTAAACACAGAGCTCTTTCTCTGGAATAGCTTTTAAGCTTACAGAAACTTTGCCGGCCTGTACAAGGACTGATGCTGAAGCTGAAACTGCAGTACTTTGGCCACCTTATGCGAAGAGTTGACTCATTGGAAAAGACTGATGCTGGGAGGGATTGGGGGCAGGAGGAGAAGGGGACGACAGAGGATGAGATGGCTGGATGGCATCACGAACTCAATGGACGAGAGTCTGAGTGAACTTCGGGAGATGGTAATGGACAGGGAGGCCGGGCGTGCTGCGATTCATGGAGTCGCAGAGAGTCGGACACTACTGAGCGACTGAACTGAGCTGAACAGTGAGTTCTGGACACTCCTTGGCCGGTTTCCCTAATGGTAACATCTTACAGGGAATAGTTGTTAAAATAAGAAACCGACACTGGTACGTGACTATTGACTGAAGGCCAGAGTGTATTTCGATTTCACCAGTTTCTCCACTAATGTCCGTTTTGTTTTTCGGCCCCTTTAACCAGCCCAGGGTCCCACGTCATATGGAGTCATCGCGTCTCCTTAGACTCCTCTGATCTACAGCAGCTTCTTAATCTTCCCTTATTTCTCACGGCCTTGCCAGTGTTGAGGAGGTCAGTGTTTTGTTAAACTGTCCCTCCGTTGGGCTTGTACAACGCTTTGCTCTTGGCCGGGCGGGGCTGCGGGTTCGGGGAGAAGGCCGCGGGGCAAAGCGCCCTTGCCGCATCCGGGAGGCGCGAGCCGACCTCGGGACATCTCGCTGGCCCCGGTCGCCGTGGCTGGTGGCTGAGCTGGCACCTGCCGGGCTCTTCCACTGTGGGGCTGCTACTTTCTCCTTCTCATACTCTGTTATTTGAAGCAAGTGGAGCCCAGGCTCGACTGCGGAGAAGACATGCCCCACCCTCTGGAAGCTACAACTCCAGATATTGTTTAGAATTCTTCCCTAAGGAAGACTTTCCCCCCCCTCCCATTTGTTTCTATCAGTGTGGACGCGTGCCTTTATCTGTCTTATCTTTGGGGTTATAATTCAGTACTAAGCTATGTATTCTGCTGCTCAGATTGTTGCAGTTTTGGCCACTGGGAACTCTTTCAGGAGAGCGTCTGTGTCTGGTCCCTCATCCTTTTGTGTTTTGTTGTCTGTTTGAGCATCGCCTTGCTCTCTGGCAGAGCACGAGGCTCCAGGCGCATCTTCTATCTTCCCTTTCAGGAGAGAGTCAGCCATTTCTCTGAGGCCTGTGGTTCCTTTTTATTAGGGTGTGGTTTTCAGAAACTGAGGCCTGTGTACTCGCGGCTATTGTGGCGTCACTGTTTCTAGGCCCGCTCATCAGAGGTAGGGAAAAATTATTTTTATATATTATATATGTACATATTAGATACATTATATCATGTGTGTTATATATGTGTATAATATATATGCATGTATGTTATATATGTACACACACATACAGATAACATGTGATTTTAGGCAGATGCATAATGGCCCTAAATCTCAGCTCCTGCCTCTGCAAAATAGGTTTGATAATGATAACACCTACTTCATGGAGACACCGTGAAATAAAGTATGTAAAGTTCACAGTGTCTGGTCCCTAATGAAGCTGCAAAAAATGGTGGTTTCTACCATATCAGAACTGCATAGCTAAACCATGGGAGCCCTGGCGAGGTGGTGAAGCCTCTGTTTCTTGAGGATTTAAGGAACGCAGAAAGCCCAGGAACGAGACTCCCGGCTCAGTGAAGACCACGCGGCCCCTCTGGAAAGAGCCCGTGTTGCCCGTGGAGAGGCGCAGGCTGGCGAAGCAGAGGAAGCAGGCCCGCTCCATTCAGCCTGCCCTGGCACATCCGGATTCTGGCTGACACCCGAGACCGGGCCAGGCTGCGGGGGGCTGGGGTGGGGGCGGCCCTCCTGGGCTCTGTGCCACCAGGCAGGGAGATGGGCTCACCCGTGGGGTGGCTTCGGGGGGTGCATCTGGCGTCCTGGGGGCACCCCTCTCTCTGCCAGCAGGCTCTGCCCTGGAATCCGGCCTCGGTCGAGGACCCAGGGCCCTGCCTGTACTTGCTGCAGGGGCAGAGGGCGGCGGGCAGGCGCGTCTGGGGCCGTCTGCTGGCCTGTGCCCGACCAGGGGCCTCCAGGGGCTCCTCTCCAAGGCTTCCCACGTGGGGCCCTGCTGTCCTCCCCCATCCCGGGAATTCCCAGAAAACAGCCTGTTGTTTGGAAGACTTGAACCTGAACTGAGTGGAGAAAGACAGTCACTCAGCTGTCCGTCGCTAGGGCGCAGCGAGGCTTCAGGGTGAGCCAGGCGTCGCGGTCCCCGCCCAGCAAGCCCTTGCCCGCAGCACAGCCAGCATGCAGCCCCCCCGGCGGGCGGACGGCCTCCTTCATTCCTTCTCTACCTGCCTCCTTCCCTCTCTTCTCTCTCTGGTGCTTTTTTAAAAAGTGGATTTTAACGTATTGAAGTCTGTTTAGAATAATTTTATCACGGTGTATTTATTTCCAGCCATACCACGCGGTTCGGTGGGCCTCAGTCCCACGCTCAGGCATCGGGCCCAGACACCCAGTGGTGAGCGTACAGAGTCCTGACCGCTGGGCCGCCGGGGCCGCCCTCCCTGTGCTCCTCCCGGACCCCTTCCTTCCCTCTCTCACGCGCGTCCCCTGCGGGCCAGGGGAGTGGGGGTGGGGGCTTGGACACATCCTTGGATGGCATCCTGTTGCTGATGGGATGGACAGACACGTGAACAGTCGAAATGCAAGGGCTCCGAGACAGTTCTGCGCCTAGGCAAGCTTGTCTCTGTTGGCAGGGTGCAAACTGGCACAACTGCTTTGGAAAAGAGTGTGACTGCATCTTCAAAAGCCAAGTACATGCCCACCCTCTGAGCCAGTGACGCCACGTCTTTCTTCGCATAGACACCTGACAGAAAGGTGTGCACATGTGCCCCCAAAGACAGGAACTGTTCCTAGCAGTACCAGTCATTAACTGACAAAAATACTAGAAATTACCCAAATGCTCATCAATGGTAAAATAAACTGTGGTCTGTTCACAGATGGGGAAGGCTATACAGCAATGCGAATAAACCACCTGCAATTCTGCATAAGGAGAGAGAAGCCAGACACAGAAAAGGACTTCTTGGATAACTGCATTTGCATAAAGTACAAACGCAGGGAAGACTAACTGAGGGGTAGAGGTCAGGGCAGAGATGCCCAGGGGCAGGACTAGCCACTAGTCCGGGAGGAGTCTGATGATGCTGTTTACCCAAGCCATTCATCTGGGGACAGTCCACTGAGATCTGCATACTTTGTGCCTGTGAGTGAAACTTCAACAGAACCTTTACCCTGGTGGGAGGAGCCCTGCAACGTGGGTAGAAAAATAAGGGAGCAGCCAGCTATTATAAGAGATCAAGGCAGGCTTCTTGGAGGTGGTGTCTCCCAAGCTACATCTTGAAAGTGAAACAGAGGGCGCGGGACAAGGACACAGCAAAGCAGAGACCCAGGATCTGCCCTCCTCTGGGAGCGAAGCTCTTTGCTGTCACAAAGAGGAGTCAGTGACTTGAGTCTGTGGCTTGACCTTGCCTTTGGCCTGCTCCTGCTTTGCCTCCATGTGAGGAGGCCCGAGGATCTGTCTTGCTCCAGCATTTTTTCTGGGTTTCCATGGAGGCTCGGCTTCTGATCCAACAGAGCTTAGCTATGAGCCAGGACCTCCCGTGGGGGAGGGATCTATGTGGTTGGAAAGCAATCCTTTCTTTTCTGTTAAGATTAATTAATTAATTTGCCTGCACCAGGTCTTTGTTGAGGCATGTGGGATCTTGTTCCCCATCCAGGGATCGAACCCAGGCCCTCCCCATTGGGAACACAGTCTTAGCCACCGGGCCACCAGAGACGTTCCCAGTCCTTTCTTCAAATGAAGGAAGTCTGGTAAGAAAGGCGTTTGGAATTTTAAAGTCCATCATGGAGGCAAGAATAGCAGGGCCTGGACCTGACATTCTTTGAACACCTGCTGCGGGCCAGGGATAGCGGGACACACTGCCATCCAGTGATTGTGAGTATTTCCACAGCCACCTGACTCTGCGGGATGATTGAAGATGGGGAGGAAATGCTTTACAAACTGTGAAGCGCTGTACCCTTGAACAACGCCTAGAACACTCCAACACCTCTCTGAATGGCTGGGCGTCTCATATGCCTGGTGGGTACAGTTTTGGGCTGGGGCATAGGATGGGGCTTCCCTGGTGGTCTAGTGGCTGAGACTCCGTGCTCTCAAGGCAGGGGCCTGGGTATCCCCGGTCAGGGAACTAGAACCCACATGCCACGGCCAAGACCTGGCATAGCCAAATAAGTAAATACACATCGATAAATCTGAGCCCTAAAGGATGACACGGATGGACGTGAGGTAGAGGAAGGATAGCGTGCCACTCTTCCTGACCCCTCACCAGGCCCTGGGTTAAGGCCTGTGTGTCCGTCTTCATGTTGAGTGGTATTGTTGGTCCCATTTTACAGAGAGGAAGACTGACACTCAAGGAGAAGGGCAGCAGGCGAGTGCACACACGAGAGCGCCGTGCAGGCTCCCTGCCCCGGGCCCTTTCTAGCCGGCCTTTAGATCACACGCTTGTTCCCCTCTGGGCTTCTGCCCGGCTGCTCGCCCCTTCTGGCGTCTCCCCCCTCAGATATTCAGGCCTGGCCCCTCCTTATTCCTCGACTGTTGCTCTTCAGTTAAGTCACGACCCCATGGACTGCAGCACGCCAGGCCTCTCTGTCCAGCACCAACTCCTGGAATTCGCTCAAACTCATGTCCATTGAGTCGGCGATGCCATCCAACCACCTCATCCTCCGTTGTCCCCTTCTCCTCCCACCTTCAACCTTGCCCAGCATCAGGGTCTTTTCACATGAGTCAGTTCTTCGCATCAGGTGGCCAAAGTCCTTCCAAAGAATATTCCAGACTGATCTCCTTTAGAATGGACTGGTTGGATCTCCTTGCAGTCCAAGAGACTGTCAAGAGTCTTCTCCTACACCACAGCTCAAAAGCATGAATTCTTTGGTGCTCAGCATTCTTTATGGTCCAGCTCTCAAAATGCCACCACCTCAGGAGACCTTCCGTGATCACCATCACATATGCAGTCTCCCCACCACCCCTCTCGCCTGTTGGACTGTGGGGTCCACGAGGGCCTCCTCGGGGCTGCCTGCAGCACCTGCACAGAAGAGACGCCCAACAGAGTGTGTCGAGGGGACTTGAACCCAGGTCCGTGCGACTCCCGAGTCCGCACTCAGCGTGCCCCTCAGATCTGCTCTGCCCCTCAGTTCCCACGCCAACCCCTACTAGGAGCCACATGCTGGGAGTGAGGCTGCCCCACCCCAGCCTGGCGAGGCTGCCCTTGGCACCGGAGACCAGCTCAGCCACTCCTGCCGCCCTGACCTGGATTTGAACCTAGGCTCAGCTGTCACTTCCTGTCCTGGAGTGACCCTTTCCCACTCCAGGGTCCTTCTCTCCGAGTTTCCAATGTCCTGCTAAGAGTATATTTCTGACATTCCTGGGAGAAAGAACAAAAGGAAAGGGGCTGAAACTGCAGCAGGAGGGACTCTGTTTAGACATAAAGTAGAACTTCCCAACTGTGGGAACTGTAACAAACACCTGGGCGGGTGGAGGAAGTGAAGTTATGGAATCTCCTCCCTTGAGCAGCGTGAAGAACAGGATGAGCAGTCACCAGCCTGGGTGGGGTGCAGGAGTACAGGCAGGGTGAACTGTGGGAGCCATGCTTAGGGCTGGGGATCTGGTCGGGAAGGAGCGGAGGGGATCAGCTGTTAGCTCTGGCGTTCTAGATGCTGGCGTGGGTGTGGGAGAAGGTGCAGAAAGAGGCTGAAGGGGGCAGAGGCTGCGCCTGTTTATTTAAATACGTTGATCAGGGGAATTTTAAGGTGCTTTCGAGTTTCCAAAGCAGAGTGTGGGGAGGTGAGCCCTGTAGCTGGAGTCAGCAGACCGACTTGGGTCCTGTTTCACCACTTAGAAGCCGTGACGCTCTAGGCAAGTTACTTCCCCTTTCTGAGCTCCAATTCCCTCCTCTGTTAAACTGGAACGATGATGCAGATTAAAGGAGGTGCCAGTTTGAAAAAGGGCTTTACAGAAAGTATTATGATATATCAGGATATGTGGCAGACTGGGCAAGTGTTATTATGACAACAATTATGGTGCTTTTGTTTTCAATGCAAACTATGCCCCAGGCCTAAGGTCTTTAATCCTTACAACAACTCTATTATCTTTTTGACCGTGTCCTGAGAACCTGGGCCCTCGACAGTGAGAGCACGCAGTCCTAACCACTAGCCTGCCAGGAAATTCCCACAACAACCCTATTTTGTCGCCCATTTTACAGATGAGGAGCCTGAGGCTCATAGAGGTGACGCAAATTGTCTGAGGTCACATAACCAGCTGGAACCTGACTCAAGGCTTAAATCCCATGTGATTTCAGTCCGGTGTCCTGCACTCCCCCCTGCAGCCTATAACTGGCTGAGAAGGCATTTTACAGACTATGAAGGATGAATATCGTCATCATATTATTTTTAAAAGTAATTGCGGTTCATGCGTTTCCTCTGGAGGGAGCAGCAGCTTCTGGTCCTGCCACTAGAGGGCAGCAGAGCCCGGGGGTCCTGAGGGTGGCGCTCTCCCTCCTCGCGTCCCGGCTTGACCCCCGACGCTTGGCTGTGTTGGGGGTGCGGGCCCAGGGCAGCGGCCGGCAGGGGCACGGGCGGGCACAGCCTTTGGGAAGTCGGAGCCCCCGCCCAGTCCTGACTCGGCTAGGAGAGGAAAAGTCCGACAGCAGGACGGCGGCTGGCCGCGGCACCTCCTCCGGGTGCTGAGCCCCAGCACCTGCCGACCAGGGCGGGGCGGGAACCCAGGGCATCAGCCTCGCAGAGCGCCCTTTGGACTATCAGCTCCTGCAAACTTCAGGGGTCCCAGCGCGGGCCGAGCTCTGAGGAGTGCTTAAGGCTTACTGAATGATGTACGTGGGGGGTGTCCAAGCTGGGCCCAGAACCCCTTCCTTCTGAGGCTGCCCGAAGGTGGACTGAAGGGGAAGGGAGTGTTCCTAAGACTGAAAGATGCTTATCCCCAGAGGATCTGGAGACCGGGCCTTGGACCTGGGGCGTCCAAGTCTTTACACCAAGTTCTTGGCTGCATAATGGCACAGTAAAGTCTCCGCCTCGCATGCATGCCGCTAGGTCGCTTCTTTGCGTCCGACTCTTTGCAACCCCATGGACTGTAGCCCAGCAGGCCCCTCGGTCCATGAGAGTCTCCAGGCAAGAATACTGGAGAAGTTTCCCACGCTCTTCTCCAGGGGATCTTCCCGACCCAGGGGCTGAACCCACGCCTCTCATGTCTCCTCATTCGCAGTCGGGTTCCGCCAGCACCACCGGGAAGCCCCAGATCACCACCACTTCATCAGCACCGATTACCTCCTGAACAGTCTCCTTAATTACCCCCTGTAACAACCTTCTGGGCAGGTTCTGCATATGCCTTCCAAATTTTCAAAGGAGGCGACAGAGACTCAGAGAGAAGCAACTTGCCTGAGGTCACAGAGCCTCTGGACACAGGCCCCCTGACCCAGGGCCTGCTCCCTGACGCCTTCAGCTGGGACAGCCACCTCCTACCAGCTCTGCAGCGAGGCCGGCTCAGGGGGCCCATGCTCATTCCCCAGCCGCCAGGGTCCTCACAGCGGCCCTGTGAGGGGCAGACGGATGGGAGCAAGCGCCCGCGATGGACCGGGACTCCCGTGGCCTGGCGCCCCACCTCCTCCCAGCTCCGCTCAGCGAGGTGAAGCAGGCACTGGGAGCCACGCGGGTGCCTTACAGAAACCAACGGCCCGCCCCCTCCCTGTCACACCCCACATGGAGCCGGTGGTCGTCGGTCACCAGCAGGCCCCTTCTGAATGCGAGCGCCCCCTCTTAGAGAGGAGAGGGATGTACGGAGGTGCCCGCGGGCCCTCTCTGCTCTGCAGCCAGGTGTCAGCCCCGCTGCCTGGCTGCGCCCACTCTCCCCGCTGGGCTCACGCCCTGCCCGCTGTGGGGACGCTGCCCTCTGCAGCAGCATGCCCGATCCTCTTCCCTCCCCGTGGTGACAAGTGCCAGGACTGCCTGCTGGGTCCCAGCTCCCCTCCTTTGGCCTGGGGCTCGGGTGCTCTTGACCTCGCTTCTTTTTTTGAAACGAGTATTTATTTGTTTGGCCATCTCAGGTCTGAGCTGGCAGCGGGATCCTTCCCGGTGGCACACGGGCTCAGCTGCCCCAGGCCGGGTGGGACTTAGTTCCCCTACCAGGGCTGGAACCCGAGTCTTCTGCATTGGAAGGTGGCTTCTCAACCCCTGGACCACCCCGCAAGTCCCTCCCGACCCCTCTTCGTGACCACGGGTGAAGCCTTGTGCCCAGTGGGTGGTGGGCTGCCTCAAGCCTGACTGTGACGCCCCTCCAGCTGTGACCCCGGCAGCCTGGCATCGATGGCTAAGGAAGAGGAGTGGCAGCCAGCGGTCTCACATGCACTTCGCCTCGACGCCCTTCCCCACCTGCCCTGCAGGGTGAGGCGGCGCGAGGCTTTGAGGAAGGCTGGGCGGAGGCGCCCTGGAAGGCCGTGTTGCTTGGCAGACCGGTGCTGGGCGGCGCTGGCCACCAACGGCCCCTAGACTCAAACCCGCAGCACTCTGGCTGCTGGATCCGGAGGGTCTGGGGTCCCAGCTGGTAGGCAGGGCTCCCGGAAGTGCGGACAGCGGTGGGCTGGGAGGAGCGCAGGGCAGGGCAGGGCAGGGCACGCACACCCGTTCCCCAAACAGGCGCCTCCTCCCAGACATCGCACCCAGCTGTGGGTTTCCAGGAAAAGGCCGATGCAATCGCTGAGTCGGCGGCTCGAGGCTGGTACCACCCTGGCAGCTCCGCAGGATGAGTCTGCTGCTTCGAGGGCCCAGCAGGGCCTGCCCAGGAGCCCCGGGCCTGGCCAGCTTCCCGTTACCCGCCCCGTGCCATTGTTCCCGCCTGGCCGCCAGCCCTGTGCTCTCCCGCCCGGCCTCTGGCCCAAAGGGCACCTCAAGCCCCACAGCAGCCTGGCTCCGATTTCCCAGATACCAGACTTGCTCATGCTGGAGCAGAAGCAGGTTTCGGGAGACCTGTGGTTTGAATTTCCGGACCACCCAGACCTGCTCCGTGGCCTTGGGCAAGTCCCTTTCCCTCTCTGAGCCTCAGTTTCCTCATTGTTGACAGGCACGTTGTCACCCTACTGGGCCTTGCTGTTCAAAGGAAAGGCAGGGGCCCAGGTGCCGGCGGGTGGGAGGGCTCGGGAAATGGTTCTTACGCGCTCTCCCCCCACGTGACCTGTTCTCCCAGGGCCTGTGGGGAAGAAGGAAGCTGTGGGCCCTCTGCAGAGGGCCCACCTGACGTCCGTCAGCACACAGTCATGATACTCATCACACAGCGCCATGGTTCACTAGAGAAACGGGTCCGAGCTTCCGTCTCCTACCCCGGTCAGCTCTGGGCTCCTGGCGTTAGGGGAGCCGAGTGTGGGTAGGAAGTGAGCACGGCCAGGGGCCACCGTCTGGGTGAGGTCAGGACTTGAAAGAATCCAGCCTGTCCAAGAGGGGGAGGGCAAGGCTGCCCGAGGCGGGTGTCGGGGGAGGCCTGGCCCTCCCCTCTCCGGGGCAGCTCTGGGTGGCGGCCCCTGGCCAAGGAGCCCCGCTGCGGCTCAGCGCCAACATCCTGCTCCACGCGGTAGCACGTCACCCCTGCTCCAGGCAGCCGCTTCTTGTGTGTTTGGGGCTTCAGAGGAATTAATGAAATTGTTATGTAATTAGCAACGTGGTGGGCACCATCCGGGACTGGCAAGGGGAGCTGGGAAGCGGGGGAGAGGGCCTGGGAGCTGGGATTGCTCAACCAGTGACCAGGGAAGAGGGCAGAGTGGGAAGTAAGCGGTGGGTTGAGTAAAGCGTGAATCAGTGAATGGATAAGTGAGTGAGTGAATTAGTGGGTAAGCTAGTGCCCGGGCGATATTAGCAAACACTCACACAGCTCTCTCTGCAGGCCTAATATGGTGCTAAGCCCTTTCCTTGTCTGAACTCACTCAGGCTTCCCCAAAGGTAAGCTGGATTGTTACCTCCATTTCACCAAGGCACAGAGAAATTAACTTACTCCACATCCTGCAGCTAGTAAGTGACTGACTTGGGACTTGAACCCATGCAGGCTGGCTCCAGAATCTTTGGGTACACAGCCCCAGGACTAGGAAGAGCGTCCACGGCTGGGTGGTGCGAGGCTGGGTTTTGCAGCCTGGTCCCGGAGACTTCAGACTCAACGCGATTGGCTGGGTCACTCTCTCATTCATGCCACCCCTCTGCTGGCCACTCAGTCACCCATCCACTCAGCGCTAGCGCTGGGTGAGCACACTGATCTTATTCTGCCCTGGCAAAGTTTGTCCTCTGGGGCTCAGCTCAGGTGCCACCTCCTCCAGGAAGCCTTCTCTGATTTCTGCTGCAGAGGGCCCAGGCTCTTGGACTTCCCCTCTTTTGGCCGTGCCACATGGGACGCCAGATCTTAGTTCCCTGACCAGAGATCAAACCTGTGCCCCCTACAGAGGAAGTGTGGAGTCTTAACCCCTGGACTGCCAGGGAGCCCTCCCTCAGCATTGTCTTCCCCTCTGCTTGCTTCCCTCTTCCGCTGGGCAGTGCTTTTGTCTCTGAGCTCTTGGTATACTGTGGGTGCTCAGCAGAAGCTTGACCCTGCTGCTGCCGGGCCTCCTCCTGGGAACTGCCAGGGCCCTGCTCCCTGCTACTTCCTCTTCTCCTTCCAGCCAGGATGCTCCAGTGTCTGGGCACCCTGGAGCAGACACCCAGACACCCCACCCCCCACACAAAGACCTTCCCATCCTGCTGGTGAGAGGAAACTCCCCGGGCACCAGTCCTAGCCAGGGGCCCCGGTCAGCAGGGCTGGGATTCACCCATGCCCCGGGAGGGAACTGGGCCCGCCCTCGCTTAGTAGCCAACAGCAGCCTCTTCCTTTGCTGGATAAATGCTTGTTTTCAAATTCCTGAGGCCTGCGTCACCTCCCTCCTGGTCCCCACTGGCCCTCCCTGGCTTTGCTTCCTTCCTCCCCTTGCTTGACCAGGCTGGTCTGCGCCAGGGCGCTGGGCCAAGCCTGTCCCTCCTGCAGCCCACCTGCCAGGACCTGAGCCTGGGAGCCAGGAGCCCAGAAACTGGGGTGGAGCACAGGGAGGTCGGGAGCCCTCCCAGCTCTCTGCAGAGAGGATGGAGGGCAAAACTTTGTGCTCTTCAAGGAATCACAGGCTGGAAGCCAGGACTAGTTGTCTTCGAGGCTGGGGGAGCCGAGCGGGGCAGGCTTGGTCGCAGCCCGGGCGCCCAGCACAGGTCAGACCTGATTCAAACTCTCCTCAACTGAGGCTCTTCTCAAAATAATAATAATAATAATGATGATGATGATTCCTTGGCTGCATGGGGTCTCAACTGCGGCACAGACTGTGGAGCTCGGGCTTGGCTGCCCCACGACACGTGGGAACTTGGTTCCCCAATCAGAGATCGAACCTCTGTCTCTTGAATTGCAAGGCAGACTTTTAACCACTGGACCACCAGGGAAGTCCCGCGACCTGAGTCTTTTTTAAAATTTATTTATTTTTAATTGAAGGATAATTGCGTTACAATTACCGTGTTGGTTTCTGCCAAACATCAGCATACCTGGGAGTCTTTTCTTTCCTATTTATTTTGGCTGCGCTGGGCCTTCGCGGATGCGTGGGCTCTCCTCCAGCTGCGGGCGGGCTTCTGGCCTCCCTCGCTGTGGAGCGCGCTCTGGGTGCACAGGCCTCAGCAGCTGTGGGTGCAGTAGTGGGAGCTCACAGGATTGGTTGCTCCGTGGCCTGTGGGATCTTCCCAGTCCAGGGATCGAACCTGCGTCCCCGGCGCTGGCAGGCGGATTCTTTACCACTGGGCCACCAGGGAAGCCCGACCTGGGAGTCCTGAGTAAGGAGGGCGGTAGGCCTCAAACTTGAACTCTAGTGCCTCAGAATCACCCAAGGGCCTTGACAAAAATGCAGAGTCCTGGGCCCCACCCCCTGAGTCAGTGGATCTGAGGCAGAGCCCAGGAATCTGAATTTGGAGCCTGCTTCCCTGGTGATTCAGATGCAGAGGCCCACAGCGCTGAATAAGGCCACAGCTTGAGTAAGGTTAGACAGACAGGGATTCTAACCCCGGCTCCACCTCTCGCCTGTCCTGTGACTGACCTTTGAGAAGTGTACTGCCCAGTTTGGTTGGTGCTAGCCGCAGATGGCTGTTTACATTTAAATTAATTGAGATGAAATGAAATTGAAGCCGGTTCCTCGGGGGCATCGGCCGCATTTCCAGTGCTTGGTAGCCCCGGGTGGCGGCTGGCCACTGTGCTGTGCAGAGCAGATGTGGAACACCGCTGTCCACTCATCACTCCATCCATAGAGCGCTCTCTTGGACAGCACCGTTCTAGAATGTCAGCTCCACGGAGGCAGAGAAAATCACCTGCTTCATTTCCTGCTGGCCAAGGAATACAGCACAGTGCCTAGAACCGAGCTGGGGGTCCATGAATCCCTTTCAAACACGGTTCCTCGCCTGGCTGCCCTGGGTCTTTGCCGCTCCGCGCGGCTGCTCTCTGGTTGCGCTGTGCGGGGCTCGCTTCGCTGCGGGGCGGGCTTCCCGCTGCGGGGGCTTCCCCTGCTGCAGCGCGGGGCTCTGGGGCACGTGGATTTCAGCAGTTGCAGCGCACAGCCCGAGTAGCTACCGGGCACGTGCTCAGCTGCTCCGCGGCTCGTGGGGTCTTCCCAGGCCAGGGATGGAACCTGCGTCCCCTGCATTGGCAGGCGGATCCCTATCCACTGGACCACCAGGGAAGTCCCATCAACAACTTTTTGATTGATTTTGTTTATTGTGGTGAAATATGCCACATGTAATGTGAAGCAGACCGTCTTAACCGTCTTTAAGTTTCAGCTCAGCGTCATCAAGTACGTTCATATTGCTGTGCAGCCGTTACCACTGTTCGTCTGCAGAACTCTGTCATCGTCCCAGGCTGAAACTCTGGCCTACGAGACAGTAGCTCGCCATCAGTAAATATGTTTTAATAAATGGGTGATCTCGGTCATCTCCTCACTCTGAGCTTTAGCTTCCTTGCCTACAGAATGGGGTCAAATGAGTTCCCACCTTCTGAGTCTAAACATGAGACTGAATGAGATCTAGACGTGTGTTGAGCACAGGCCTTGGTGCAGAGTGAGTGCTCACCGAACGTTTGCGGTTACTGTGTTATCGGGCGTCCCCAGGGGCTCAGCGGTAAAGAATCTGCCTGCAATGCAGGAGACGAGGCCAGGGAAGACACCCCAGAGGAGGAAATGGCAGCCCATTCCAGTATTCTTGCCAGGAAAATCCCATGGACAGAGGCGCCCGGCAGGCTAGTCTGTGGGTCCCAAGGAGTTGGACACCACTGAGCGCTTGCCCACTGTCACCACCCCTTCGGGCAGTCCTCCCCGAGTATCCCACACCTCCCCGCTCTCACAGCGCTCCATTCAAGCAGACAGGAAGAGGGGCCACTGCCGCTGTGAATTACACGGGTGCTGAGTCTCCAGGGCATGAGCCCTGCCTTCGAGCCCTCGGCCAGGCCAGCTACCCCGAGGACCATCACTTCCAGCGGCTTTCGCCCACAGCTGCCCCAGGGCCCTGCAGCACACCCAGAGATGGGGACGAGTCGGGAGAAACCTTTGCAGATGATCTCAACATACAGATGGGAAGCCGTGGTCCCAGGTCACACAGGAGGCCAGTGACACAGCCTCAGTCCAGAGCAGGAAGGCTGACCCCAGTCTTTCCAAGACACTGCCCGGCTGGCACGTGGGAGCCACCAACTGAAGGGCTGGATGGAGGGATGAACGGTGAGGATCATTTTGCAGCTGAACGGGAGGCTCAGGGAGGTTAAGTGAGGCGCTTGGCAAGTGTCTGTGGAACTGATCACTGGGTGTCAGAAGGCAGGGCATCCTGGGCAGGCACTTTGAACCCTGAGGCACCTTTCATCGCTGCCCCAAGGGGCAGCTGGGGCAGTCTCTCACCCTGGACAGGACGCTACCATAGCGGAGTAGAGAGAGAAGCTGAGTCTTGGCATCGTGAGGGAAAGAAAGAACTTCCTTGGCTTTAGAATCAGATAGGCTCAGATCTGTCACAATCTTGAGACAAGGGGGCAGTCTTGCTAAGCTCTGATACTTTCTACACTGAGGACTCTCCTGAGACGTTATAGAGGCTGTGGCCTCCGGCCAGGTGAGCTGGCAAATGTTTAACACCTGGCTCCTGAAAGGGGGGAAGCTCCAGCTTGCATCATTTGCTGATCGCTGTGGTGTAAATGCTTCTAACAGTTATTTCAAGGTCCCAATGAAACCTGGCTCGCAAAATTCACGAAATTTTAACGACGCACTCTGCCTCCTGAGCCAGAGGGAGCCAGCTCCAGCATGTCACGGGGTCTGTGTGAGCTCGGGTCAGCCTCTTCCCTTTCTGTGCCTCATCTGCCTGATCTGCAAAGTGGGATGCTGGCGGTTCCTGCCTGCGTGGCTGTTGAGAGGATGAAATGGACCCTTTCTATGCTGCAACCCAGAGGCTGGAAGATCAGCAAGACTAGGGTGGACTGTAGAAGGTCCCTCCTTCCCTCCCCGGCTGGGCATTCTGGAGGGGCCCAGGGGGCAGCTGGGGCGTCAGCTGTGGGGGGCCAGCACCTCATCCCCTCCCCAACCCCAGCCCCTTGGGTAGGCTCTCCTCCTCTCCGACTCCGAGCTCAAGGGTTCCTGGGTTGCCTCGTGGAGGGGACCAGGAAGCCCCCGGCCCTTCCATCTGAGTCACTTTCAGAAGCCAGGTGGCGGGTAGGGCGAAGAGGAGGGCAGGGTGGCTCGTGGTGGCCGCCGAGTTTGCCCAAACCCGGAAAGACGGGCTCGCCAGCCCGGATCTGGCAGGTCTGCCGCACGTGCCCTGGCTTCATGCCTGCACCGTGGGAGCGGGAGGAGCTCCCCTCTGCACCCAGGCAGCCCTCCATCCCAAGCTGAGGACTGGCAGGGCCTGGGCACCCAAGGGGGCCCTCTTTAGACAGCGGGGTGCCAGCCAGGTCATGGAGTCATGCCCCACTCCCCATCTCTCTTCTTGCTTTCGGCATCTGCTGCTGCTGCTGCTGCTGCTAAGTCGCTTCAGTCGTGTCCGACTCTGTGCGACCCCACAGACGGCAGCCCCCAGGCTCCCCCGTCCCTGGGGTTCTCCAGCAAGAGCACTGGAGTGGGTGCCATTTCGGCATCTAGGTCCCTGCACTGAGGGGCTGTGAGTCTGGAAATTAAGGAGAGCTGGTCACGTTGGAAAGGGCTTCCTCACACTGGGAAGGATGCCTGTACTCCTGGGAGCGCCCTGGTTAGGACAGCATGCTCTCGGCGCTGAGGGCCTGGGCTCCGTCCCTGGTTGGGGAACTAGGATCCTGCGAGCTGTGCAGTATGGCTAAACATAAAAAGATATTGCAATCCTGGCCAGGCGCTCCAGGAGTTTCTCTGTAAAGAGCATGAGAACGCAACAGAATATTAGGGCAGAAAGGTTCCTACGGCAAAGACAAGCCCTCTGCCTCAAAGATGGGGAAGCTGAGGCCCGGGAGAAGAGAGGCCATGTTCACAGCCACACAAGGACTCCCAGGCTGAACCTGGACTCAGCCCCTGGATGCCAGTCTCTTTTCTGCTCCCTGGTGAGCAGCAGAAAGGGCTGGAAGGTGACGGCTCACGAGCACAGCGGTCCTTCGGGGGAGGGGTGGCTCGCCAAGGAGGCCCCGTGGCGGTGAACGCGCCCTGGAGGCTGAGGCCCTGAGTCTGGGTGGGACATCCCCCTTCCCGAGGTGGTGGCGATGCTGCTTGCAGAGGGGGACCTGGGTCTGCCCAGCTTGGCCCCTGACCCCCTATGTGGCTGTGGGCGAACCATGACCCTCTTCTCCCTGACGTCAGTCTCTCTGACAGCTAAACGGGGGGACCAGACCAGAGGCTGGAAATGCAGGGTGATGGTCTGGGTGCCTGGTGTAGAAAACAGACGCAAGGGGGGTGCCTGGGGGAGCTGGGGTGGGGGCGGGGGCTCAGGGTCCCGGACCCTCAGCTCCTCAGACCCCAGGGGATGGGACTCCTGCAGGGGCCGTGGCACCCTCGGGGCTGCAGGGAGGGACTGGGATCAGGGGGCCTGACCTAGACCCCGAGGGCATGAGTGTGGTGCCGCCCGTGACCCCTGAAAGACATGGAGAGACAGCGAAGTCAAGAGAGAGAGAAATACGGAGAAAGGGGGGCCCTCCCAGGGAGAGACATTTGAGACAAATGAGAGAGAAGGCAGAGCCCGAGAGGAGGAGACACATGTTTCCACTCAAAGCTCTTGACTGTTTAAACAGAGCCGACCCAGCAACCTTCACCGCTGACGGTTGGCTGGAGCCCAGGCCCCAGGCAGAGAGTGCCCACGGGCCTCCGGGGCCCGCCCGGGACACTCAGCCCTGGCCCTGGCTCAGGACTGAGGGGCCCAGGAGAGACCCCCGAGCAGGCAGGACCACGAGGCGTCTCCAGACATCCCCCGAGTGCGGCTGCCACCCTCGGAGCCTCTGGGTCATTCGGGGTTGGAGCAGCCGACCCGCTCGGCCGGGAGGACGCCCGAGAGCAGATGGGCTCGCCTTGGGGCCCGCGTGGCAGGGGAGCCCTGTCCCCAGACGCTCTCCAGGGCACAGCCCAGGTCCCCGCAGCCCCGGGTCGAGGGCGCGTGGCTGGGGGTGAGCTGTGGGGACAGTGGAGGGTCTTCAGGAGGAGGAACACGTGGACGCAGGCCCGGGTCAGCATGCCTGTTCACACTTGCTCAAAGCCCCTCCACCCCACACACTTGCATTCTGCACTCGACCCAAGAGCTGATCTGGCCGCAGCCCCGGGACCCAGGCGGGAGTGAAGCTGGTCCAAGAGCCCCACCTGTGTGTCTTGGCGACCCCATGGGCTGTAGCCCACCTGGCTCCTCTGTCTGTGAGATTCTCCAGGCAAGAACACTGGAGTGCGTGGCCACGCCCTCCTCCAGGGGATGTCTTCCCCACCCAGGGGTCGAACCTGCGTCTCTTCGTCTCCTGCACTGGCAGGCAGGGTCTCTACCACCAGCTTCATGTGGGAGGCCCAGTCTAAGGCAGGTCTGGTTTGTAGAGCACCCAGCGGGCCCCAGAAGCTGCCAGGCCTCAACGCCTCCTCTCGATCAATCCACCCACTCCCTGAGGCTGGAGCCCTTACAACGCCCACTCTACAGACCATGAAACTGAGGCTCGAGAGAGTTGACACACTTACTGCCTGAATCTCTTAATAAGTGAAACATGGGATTTGAACCTGGATTTGTTCACCCAGCTCCGCCCACCCCCTGGGGTGTTGGGGCGCTCCTGGGCCCATGGATGGGGCACCCTGCACCCTCAGGCCCCACTCCCGCCCCTTCCGGAGCTGAGAGAGGCAGCTCTGAGAACGGCTGATCCCCGGGGTTTTGTTCTTGGCACAAAGGCATCCGGATCCTGGCTTAGCCGTGAATGGCGAGGGGCCCGCCACCCCCCACAGGCAGGCCTGGCAGGCTCTGCTGCCGCCCGCTGCCCCACCGCGGGAAGCCCCGGCTTCCCATTCAGAGCCACGGCTCAGCCAGCGACAAGTGCATCAAAGCAGGGAGATTACAGACCTGGGGGTATTACAGGCGGCCGTGAGGGCCGGGGGTGGGGATGGGGGACCCATGGGGGCCTTGGTCCTATGCGGGCTCCTCCTGGCCTCACGGAGACCTCAGGGCCACCAGCAGGGCAGGCAGTGAGGGGAGGGGAGGCCAGAGGGGAAAGGGACCACCCGAGGGCACAGTCGGGCGCAGGGCTGGTCACCGAGCCAGGCAACCCCGCTCTCACTCAGGATGTCTTCCGTGAAAGAAACACTTTCTCTGTGCTTAAGACACCCGGTCCTGGGGCCTCTCCCAGAGAGAGAAAGGCCAAAGGCCGAAGGCCGGCAGAAGGAGGAGAGGGGCGGTCTCCTGGGGGCACTTGCCCCTGACCGCCCGCGGGCGCCCTGGTTGGGCAGAAGCGCAGAGGCCGACGGGCCCCTGTGGATGGAGGACTGAGTGCCCAGGGCTCCCCAGGGCCTCCTGCAGCCGGGTCTGCCCCGGGCTGTTGGGAGCCCTGGGCCTGGGGGGTCTTCCCCGTCCTAGGCGCAGACTCGCCTGGGAGAGAAGGGAGTGCGGTCTCAGCTTGGGGGTCGCAGAGGGTGAGGGCAGGGGGCCCAGTGGGCCCTGAGATGCTGCTCTGCTGCCTGACCTCAGGGAGGTAAACAGCCCTCGCTGGGCCCCCTTCTCCTTCCAAAGGACTCTGGATGCTGTGGGTTTGCTGACGGGGGCCCCCTGCACTGGACCTTTCAGGGAGTGGGCTTGTGCTGGCCCTGGCCCTGCATTCCTTACCGGTCCTCCCAGCACAATTACTTCCTCCCCACTTGACAGGTGAGGAAACTGATGCTCACAGAGGCCTTGGCCAAGATCGCCTGGCTCCTGGAGAGACTTCACTCCTGGATGCCAAGCTGTGGGCTGGGACTCCAGCAAGCTGGCCCCGTGCCGGGACACTTATGGGGCCTTGCGCCCCCGCCCCCTGGTGCCAAGGTGGCAGAAGACGGTGCCCACCTGCCCCCCCTTGCCCAGCACAGGCTTGGCCGGCACCCCCAGGAATGCCGCTGCATTCCTGTGGCGGGGGCGCGGCTGCCCGCAGCTCTGTTTGCCCAAGGCGCTGGTTGCTAAGCGCTGTTCCAGGTGCTGAGTCAGCAGGCCGGCCTGTAGTCGCAGGAAGGAGGTGACGGGGTGGGGAGGAAGCCCTGCCTCCCCAGGGGTCGGGTGGAGGGGTGCCCTGGGGTCCAAACTCCGGAGCAGTGGGGGAAGTCGGGTTGAGTCCTGCTGAGGAGCTAAGATGCTCCCTGTGGAGAAGTCAGGTCAGGGAGCTCAGGGTGTGAGGACTTTAGATGAGAGGGGGGCCTCCACGTGCCCGGCGCCGCGCGGGCTGCCTCTATGGGCCTCTTATCTCCTAGAATAAAGCTGACTCACTGTCCTTAACCCCCTTTCTCACCCGGGGAAACTGAGGTGCTGCTGGTCCAGGCCTGGGACTCAGAGCCGCGGTCAGCGTGCCTGGCTTTCTGGGCTTCGAGAGCCCTTCCCCTTGTGGGGCCTCAGTTTCCCCCGCCCTGAGGAGGCAGGGAAAGTGGCCCCGCCACGCCCCCTGCAGGCTGTTCGCTCTGTCAGGAGCGTCACTTCCCCGCCGGCCTCCCTCCCCACCTCCAGCCAGCCTTTGATCTCCTGGGGTGCCTGCCTCCAGACTCCCTTTATCTTTACGGGCACTGCCCCGGGCACCACCCCACCTCCACCCCCCACTGGCATCCGGAGGGCAGAGGGGGCACTCCCGGAGAGCCAGCAAGGAGGTGGGGAGAGCTGGCTGAGAGGGCTGGGCTTAGCGGGGTCTTACGGTGCCCGCCTGGGAGAGGCTGGTAGCTGGTGGGCATGGGGGGCCAGCGCGGGGCAGATGGTGCACAGGGTGGGCCGGGGTTTCACGAAGCCAGGAGTTTCGAGGGCTTGTTCTGGTGGTGTCTGATAAGAGAAGGAAGGGGTGGTCAAAATCCTTGGGAGACTGGGAGGTAGGCTGGGGGCAGGAGCAGGGCAGAGAGGTCCCACTGCCAGCCTGCCTGGCGGTCTTTGCCCGAGGTCTTGGCCCAAGTCCAGCGACCAGCTGCCCGCACCTGCCTCCCCTCTCAGGCAACGGTCTGGGGGCGCGGAGCTGGAAGCAGTGCTGTCTGGCGCCTCCTCTGAGGTGTGTGGGCTGAACTGACTGGTAAGGCCCGGCCCCTGCCCTTGGACTATCTCTCCTCTGAAGCAAGAGCCTCGGCCCCTGCCGGGAGCTCCTGGTCTTGGGAGAGGGCACGCAGACCATTCCTGGAAACCCCCACTGCTGGAGGAGCTGTTGTGCCCTTCCCTTGGGGGGCGGTTCACAGTCTGAGGGCGAGGCCGCCAGGCAGGCTGAGAGCCAGCAGGCCTGCTGGGGGTCCAGCGTCTCCACCAGGCTGGTTCAGAGATGAAGAAGGAGGGCAGGACCCAGAGCCACCGCTGTCCCTCCGGGGTCAGCCTGAGGCCAGGCCCTGGCTGGGAGGGGTCTCTGTCAGAGTGGCCTGGGGCACAGGTTCAGGCTGTGGCAGGAGGTGGGTCCCTGTGCAAAACAGTTATTAGCGCTGCTCCTCCGGGCCGGCGAGACGGGGAGGTCTATTACAGGGCTGGAGCCGCAGAGACAGCCTGCCTCCTTACCCCACCCACCCCCACCTCAAGCGCACACAGCTGGGCACAGACGTGCACACGCACGCAGCCGGACGCACCAGGCCTGTCCTCGTCCTCAGCTTCTTCACTGTGACCTGAGGGTCATCACAGCTCTCCTGCACGCCCCCTTCCCCTGGGACACGTGGATGTGGGCACACACTCAACCTCACACACTCACACCGGCAGGCCCACGCTGCCCTGCTCCAACCACCCTCCAACTCACACACAACGCCCCCAACACATCCTTGCATGTAAAGTTTCACACAAGTGCACACAGGGGTACATGCAGCTGGGGGACTGTGGCAGGGTCCCGGGACCCCTGTGAGGGTGAGGAGAACCCTCACTCGCCCCAGCAGCATTCTCTCTCTGGGGTGGACCCCACAAGTCAGCCAGGTGCCAGGCGGGGCCCCCAGCTCGGTGCCCTTGCCCTCTTTCCTGAGGAAATGTCATTTTGGCCAGGGGGAGGTTGTGTGAGAGGCACGCAGAGCTGGCTCCGATTGCCCTGAAACGTGGCTTCCTGGTCTGTAAAGCAGGAATGCACAGCCATGGGGGGGTCGCGGGGGGGGCGGAGGCCGTGAGATGACCTGGGTGCAGGCTGACGTGTGTAAAGCGCCTGGGACGTCGCACACGCGCAGTAAACGCTGGCGGTGGACGGGGGCAGCAGGAACTCCCTGGAGCGTGGAAGAGGACAGATAGGATCAGGCGTGTTCCACAAGCCTGCTGCATTCCAGGCCTCGATCTGGGCACTGGGGCCTCAGATTAAAGCAAAGTCAAACCAGACTCTGTTCCCTCCCTTCCCTCACGGTGCTCACTTGCCCAGTGCTCACTGCAGAGGCTGGATTCTGTGTCAACAGTCAATTCCAAGTCAGTGTGGGGTGTGCTGGGAAACAAGACGCACGGAGAAGCGGCAGGAGGGGAAAGCGTGGGCTGGCCGCTTCTCATGAGGTGATCTTAGTCAGTGACTGTCCTCTTTGAACTCAGTCCAGTTCAGCAGGAAATGTCATTTTGGCCAGGGGGAGGTTGTGTGAGAGGCACGCAGAGCTGGCTCCGATTGCCCTGAAACGTGGCTTCCTGGTCTGTAAAGCAGGAATGCACAGCCATGGGGGGGTCGCGGGGGGGGCGGAGGCCGTGAGATGACCTGGGTGCAGGCTGACGTGTGTAAAGCGCCTGGGACGTCGCACACGCGCAGTAAACGCTGGCGGTGGACGGGGGCAGCAGGAACTCCCTGGAGCGTGGAAGAGGACAGATAGGATCAGGCGTGTTCCACAAGCCTGCTGCATTCCAGGCCTCGATCTGGGCACTGGGGCCTCAGATTAAAGCAAAGTCAAACCAGACTCTGTTCCCTCCCTTCCCTCACGGTGCTCACTTGCCCAGTGCTCACTGCAGAGGCTGGATTCTGTGTCAACAGTCAATTCCAAGTCAGTGTGGGGTGTGCTGGGAAACAAGACGCACGGAGAAGCGGCAGGAGGGGAAAGCGTGGGCTGGCCGCTTCTCATGAGGTGATCTTAGTCAGTGACTGTCCCTCTTTGAACTCAGTCCAGTTCAGCCGCTCAGTCGTGTCCCACTCTCTGCGACCCCATGAATCGCAGCACGCCAGGCCTCCCTGTCCATCACCAACTCCCGGAGTTCACTCAGATTCATGTCCATCGAGTCCGTGATGCCATCCAGCCGTCTCATCCTCTGTCGTCCCCTTCTCCTCCTGCCCCCAGTCCCTCCCAGCATCAGAGTCTTTTCCAATGAGTCAGCTCTTCACATAAGGTGGCCAAAGTACTGGAGTTGAACTCAGTTTCCTCAAATATAAAATGGGCTCGAAAATAACCAGATCACTGCTGGCTCCGTGCCAGGCGCGTGGCGTGTGGCCTCTACCTGGGCGGAGCCCGTGGGTCCTTCCTCCCCTTCTGAGCCTGTGCTGGGGGCTGGGGGTCGGGATGAGGCCATCTGTTTCCACGGAGTTTCTGCAGTTTCTTCCCCAGGAGCCCAGTTCCGTGGACCCCAGGTCTCAGGGGCAGGGTGAGGGGTAACGGCAGCCCCTGGAGTGTGCTTGACCACGGACAGGTGCAGTCAACCCCCTCAACTACAGGGCTGAGCATGTTTCTGGTGGTCGCAGACCTGGGGAAGCGTCAGAGGTGTCCTGACCCCTGGGAGCCCTCGGTCTAACAGGAGAGGCATGGATTCCCTTCTGCGCCCTCCAGCATCCAGTCAGAGGGGGCACGTGGCACAGCAAACTCACCCTCTGATGAGGTACGTCTCTCCAGAATGTCAGAGCTGCGAGGTCCCTTAGAACCTCTCCTGAGTCTCCAAGGCTTGGCCTGGAGAGACCCATTCAGGACCCCGAGGGCGGGACTCACGTGGGGACGTGGCTGTGTCTCACGGGCACTGGGGTCAAGCTGCAGCCAGCAGCCCTCTAGAGACTTCCAAAGTCAGGGCTGTGCAGGCAGGCCTCCAGACGTGCCACCCAAGCGAGCCTGTGACCTGGCTCCTGCTCTTGGCGGGGTGGTCGGCAAGCGCAGGCCCCACCTTCCCTTCTTTCAGGTGGGGAAACTGAGACCAGAAGGGGGAGGTAGTTTTCAGGCCGTGAGGCCTTCAACAGGTCTCTGCCAGCCTATTTTTGCCTCCGCAGGACTAAAGAAATGGGCCTAGCTCAGTGCCTGGCTCTGAGATACTACTAACTACTGCTGCTAAGTTGCTTCAGTCGTGTCCGACTCTTTGCGACCCCATAGATGGCAGCCCACCAGGCTCCCCCGTCCCTGGGATTCTTCAGGCAAGAACAAGAGTGGGTTGCCATTTCCTTCTCCAGTTTTCCTTTAAAATTGGAGGAAGTTACAGTTCAGTACACACTGGCAAAGTCGTATCCGACTCTTTGTGACCCCATGGACTGTAACCCACCAGGCTCCTCTGTCCATGGAATTCTCTAGGCAAGAATACTGGAGTAGGTTGCCATCCCCGAGATAAAGCTCAGCAAATCGCACGGTGATTATTACCAGTCTTCGTTGTTGTGAAGCGCCAATGAGGCCCCAGGAGAGGCGGTAGAGGCCGAAGGCTTTGGGAAGGAGGGAATTATTTATTCGGCCGCATGTGGGGTCTTAGTTTCCGAATCAAGGATCGAACTGTAGGCGCCTGCAGGGGAAGCGCGGAGTCTTACCCATTGGGCCTCCGGGGAAGCCCCAGGAGGTGATTTTTAAAGGAGGGGGCGGCGTGCGAGGCCTGGGGGGAGCAGCGGCCGGACCGAGGGCAGAAACAGGCACCGGAGCGGGGCCGGGTCCTGGCCCCTCGTAGCGGCCCCGCAGTCCTCGTTTCCACGGTGACGGGCCGCTCCAGTTGGGCGCGGACCCCCTGTGCGCGGCTCAGAGGCGGCTGCTCCCCACCCGCGGCTACCCTCAAAGGCGGCACCCGCAGGGCCCGAACCAGGCAGCGGGCGCAAGATGGGGCGCGGCGGGGCCAGGCTGGGCTTGCTGCCCGGCCGGGCCCCGAGCCCCCCACCCCTCCCGTCTGCAGGTGGGCGCCCGCCCCCGGGCGCGGGGGGGGGGGGGGGGG
>SJYC01150893.1:0-10963 GCA_006408675.1 Madoqua kirkii | reverse complement strand
GGGCGAGCGGAGGCCGGAGCAGATGCCGCCCCGAGTCCGCCCCGCTCCCCGCGCGCCTTCCAGGCCACCGGACTCTCCCGCAGCGCCCGCCTCGCTCCGCCGGGCCAGTCTCCGGCCGCGGGGAGCAGGGCCAGCCCCTGGCTGGGCAGGGTGGACAGCTCCAGGCCGAGGCTCCAGGGTCGGGGGCAGGCGCACTGGTCCGCTTCCTCTTGAGGAATCAGGAAACAAGACTAGAGACTGGATTTTTTTTTTCCAAATTATATATTTATTTTTGAATATGTTACTGAAGCATATGTTGTAACTGCAGTTACACAGGAAGAATATACAGTAAAACAGCCAACCCCACTCGGGCCGCACCAGCGCTCCCAGTTCACACACACACACACACACACACACACACACACACACACACACTCACTCTCACACACACACACGCACTCACACACACGCGAACACTCACACTCACACACACGCACTCACACTCATGCACACACACTCACATGCACACACACTCACACACACACGCACTCACACACAGACTCACACTCACACACACGCACTCACACACACATGCACTCACACACACACTCACACTCACTCACACTCACACACACACACACTCTCTCACTCGCACTCACACACACACACACACACACACACACTCACCCTACCCAGGGCTGGCTGGGGGCACCTCAGGGCATCCAACCAGGAAGCACGCAGATGGTGACGAGTTTGGACAGGTGGCTGCGGGTGATGGATGAGGTGGCAGACAGAAGGATGGACGGGCTGGGGACAGACAGACAGACAGGCGGTGACTGCCTGGCTGGGAAGGGCTGTCTGGGAAGTGATGGATGGGACACAGAGGGCTGAGAGGGACTGCGAGGATGGGGGGAAGCAGAAAGTGGGACAGATAGACAGACGGACAGGCAGACTGACAGATGAGGGAGACGGATGGGGGGCTGGGGAGGGGTGATGAGGGATGAGCAGCCCTGCTAGGAGAGGGGACAGGGTCCCGCTGGGGGGCTGCAGTAGCGGCATGCACAGGTGAGGGTGGGCTGCTCCCTGCCAGGCTGGCTGCAGACAGACGGACAGACGGGGGCCAGGAGGGAGGAGGGGAGCAGTGGCCCGGGCTCCGCGGGGACTGGCTGGGGAGCAGGCTGGACAGATGGAGGCAGGGGTAGTGGGGAGCTCCTGTCCTGCCCCAGGGGTCCCTGCTGAGCCCTCTTCAGCGGCGTGCCTGGGCGGGGAGCGAGCACGCGTGTCTGTGTGTTCCATTGTCCGCGGTGCTCGGTGCTCGGGGGGCCGCGGCTGTGTTCCCAGCGCTGCTCAGTGTGTGTGTGGACGTGTGAGCGCACGGCCCGGTGGGGGGCGGAGGGACGGAGGCCTGAAGTGTGGGCCCCCTGCCGTTCCCTCGGGACTGACTGGGCACGGCTGGCAGGGGACTTCGGGCAGGGCTGGGGGCGGGGCGGGGAAGGGGTGGAGTTTGTGTGCCTGTGGTGCTGTCAGGGAGGAAAGGGGCTGGGGCCAGGCTTGGGGGTTTCAGAGGACAAACAGAGCAGCGTCCCTCCCCCCTCCCTTCCTCCCTGAGCCCCCACCAGGTCTGCAGCCAGCCTGGCAGGGCGCGGGCAGGGAGCTCCCCCGAGTATGCTGTCAGCAACAAAATGACCCCACTGGCGTTTGCCAAAGGCCCGCCATGTGCCAGGCGGTGTGCCAGAGGTGGTCACACTTGGGTGTTGTCTTATATTTATCCCTACTTGACCAAGGAGGGAGACGCTCTCACAGGAGGTGGTGGGTCCAGCCGCAGCCTTCACCACAGCCGCACAGACGACCCTGCTTGGCAGGGGGACCCTCAGAACACAGAGCAGGGAGCTGACCGGGGCGGAGAAAGGACAGGAGTGACCTACAGAGGTTAATGCTGGGGGCCCACGGAGCCTGATGGATCCTGGCTTTGCACACTTGTGTGGCGAGCAGTTTCCTTGTCTGTGAAATGGGAAATGTGCCGTTCGCAGGGGCTGTTGTGAGGGTGACGCAGGATAATGTAGGAGCAGCGCCTGGCAGGTCAGAGCCTCCAGGGGCCACGGGAGAGCCTGTCTCTTATACACATCTAGATGTGTATAAGAGACAGGCTCAGTGCCTGGCTCTGAGATACTACTAACTACTGCTGCTAAGTTGCTTCAGTCGTGTCCGACTCTTTGCGACCCCATAGATGGCAGCCCACCAGGCTCCCCCGTCCCTGGGATTCTTCAGGCAAGAACAAGAGTGGGTTGCCATTTCCTTCTCCAGTTTTCCTTTAAAATTGGAGGAAGTTACAGTTCAGTACACACTGGCAAAGTCGTATCCGACTCTTTGTGACCCCATGGACTGTAACCCACCAGGCTCCTCTGTCCATGGAATTCTCTAGGCAAGAATACTGGAGTAGGTTGCAGGGGCCCTGCTCACCCCACCTTCAGCAGCAGCAGGACCCCTCCCCCCACTTAGTCCCATTGATCCTTGTCTCTGGAATTCAGCCTAGGCCTCTGGGCGTGGCTGAGTGGCAGCCGGTGGCCTGGGCCATCTTCACACCTCTCTGACGGGGTAGGCACTGGTACCTTGCAAGCAAAGTGGGGGAGAGTCCAGATGGCACGGTGCGGTGAAGCCGCCATGTGGGCTCCTTCCCTGCACACAGCTGCAGGCGGGCCTGCTGGGGGCACCCCTGGATGGAGGTGGGCAGCATCAGGCCCCCCGAGGAGCTGGCGTGCTAGTGGGGGTGGGGGACAGACGGCAGGCTAATCCACAGTGACATGCGGAGTGCGCAGCAGGAGGGGGGTGAGACTGGGAAGTGGAAGACGGAGGAAGGGAAGTAGGGCGTCCTGGGCGGGCGGCTCCGCTGATTCAGGTGGATCAGTCAGGTAAAGGAGGTGGAGACGCCCGGGAGACTAACGGGGGAGGGAGTGGTCCCAGGGTCCAGGTTCAGTTCCTGCCAAGGGGATGAGGCTCTCACCTGAAGCTGAGAGCCTCTCAAGGTCAAGAGAAGTGATTAGTGGGGCTTCCTTGGGGGTCTGCTGGTTAAGACTCCAGGCTTCCATTACCTCCACTGCAGGGGGCATGGGTTTGATCCCTGGTTGGGGAACTAAGATCCCACATGGGGAGCAGCCAAAAAAAAAATAGAGAGAGAGAGCAGAGAGAGAGAGAGAAAGAGAGAGAGAGAGCGAGAGCAAAGAGAGCGGTGATTCCAGAGAAGAGAGGTCTCACCTGAAGCTGAGAGCCTCTCAAGGTCAAGAGAAGTGATTAGTGGGGCTTCCTTGGGGGTCTGCTGGTTAAGACTCCAGGCTTCCATTACCTCCACTGCAGGGGGCATGGGTTTGATCCCTGGTTGGGGAACTAAGATCCCACATGGGGAGCAGCCAAAAAAAAAATAGAGAGAGAGAGCAGAGAGAGAGAGAGAAAGAGAGAGAGAGAGAGAGAGCAAAGAGAGCGGTGATTCCAGAGAAGGAGTCTCCACAGTCTCCATGGCCTCTAGCAGGTCCTTTCCCCTTGGCGGCCTCAGTTTCCTCCTTTGTAAAATATAGTGGTTGGATTTTATTTTCTGAGACTCCAGTGGCCATGCTGTGACTCTGTCAAAGGCGGGCGGGAAGGTGCAGGGGGTGGGGGGTGGAGAGAGACGTCTCCCACAGCTTTGAAGATGCTCCTGCCCTGTGGCTCCTGACCTTGATCGGGAGCTCTAATCTTCTGAAGCTCCTTGTTCTCCTCTGCAGAAGGGGTAGAATCCTGCTTCTCAGGGCATTTGTCTGTCTCTGAGGTGATGCTGCAAAGCTCTGAGGTCAGCGCCTGGCCTACAAGTGGGGCTCAACGGATGGGCTCTGCTTTTCCTCCGAGTTTTTAAACACGGGGTGAAGACTGGCCCTCAGAGAAGGGAGGAAGGCCAGCTGTTCGGGGTCAGGGAAGGCTTGTGGGAGTGGGGTCTAAACTGGGCTTGGGAGGAGGAGAGGTTGTGGCCAGGTGGGGGAGAGAAGGCCGAAAGCAATGAGCAGCTCTGGCTGGGAGCCGGGCGTGGCGGGGAGAGGGCGACAAACCCAGGCGGGAGGCGGGCGGAACACGGAGGCCAGAGACACTGAGGGGCCGATGGGCACCCGGGACACTGAGGGGCGGGCGAGTGCCCGGGTCACTGAGGGGCAGGCGCCCGGGACACTGAGGGCAGATGGGCACCCGGGACACTGAGGGGCCGGTGGGCACCCGGGACACTGAGGGGCAGGTGCTTGGGACACTGAGGCAGATAGGCACCCGGGACACTGAGGGGAGGGGCATCTCAGTCCTCCTTGCCCTGGACTGTGGCCCGACCCTTCCCCACCCAGAGGCTCTGCCCCTTAGCCAGGCCCCGAGGGCAGGATTTGCAAGGAACCCACTTCAAAGGGTCCCAGGAAGCTTGAGCAAGCCCCAGAGGAAGCAGCGCAGCCTCTTGCCGGCTCCGGGGGTGGGGAAGCCTGCTGTTATGGGGGCTCCGTCCCACCCTGCGTCCTCTCCAAATGTGGGCGCCGGCAGCCTGCTCGGCCACACGCGCCCAGGAAGCTCGCGTGAATGCTGCGCTGAGGCCCGCTCTGCGGCTGCTGCTGGGGAAGGCGCTTCTCTGAGAACGACGCAGCTCTGGTACTGGCATGTGTGTGCAACGCATGGACATTTACTGAGCACCTGCTGTATGCCAGCTCCACGGGGCACGGCGGATGGAGTGAAACTGGGCTTCTGTCCCGAATGGAGTCCCTCTGCCTGAAGGGGAAGGAAGGTGAGGAAGTAATTATAACCCTGGGTGAGAACTGAGGTTTGTTCCAGGGTGAGATGATTGATTCGCCTGGGAGTGCCCAGCTGTCATTTCAAAGTGACTTTTGATGGTAAAGGTAAAAGTAGCTAAGATTTAACGCTCACTCACCGTATGCCGGACACGGTGCTAAGGGCTTAATGTGTGACCTCCTTCAATCCCAGCAGCCGTCCTGGATGCTGGAAGCCATCATCATGCCCATTTCACAGATGCGGCAGCTGAGACTGTAAGACTTGCCCAAGGCCACATAGTTGGTTAATGGCAGAATCCAGGTCTGCTGAGCCCGTGATTCGGCCATTCACCTGCCAGGTCTGTCCTGGCCCACGCTGCAGGCAAGATGCTCTCTTACATTTAGTGGCGGGGCCGGGGTGGGGGGTCCAATGTCTCTCCTCCAACACTGTTCCAAGGCAAGACTTGAAGAAGGAAAAGGAGAGGACCTCCCTGGTGGTCCAGCCGTTAAGATGCCACACTCCCAATGCAGGGGACCCGGATTCAAGCCCTGGTCAGGGAGCTAGACCCCACACGCCACAAGTAAGACCTGGCACCAAGTAAATGACTTTCAAATAAGTAACTAAATGAAACAAAATGGTTAGTTGTAAAAAAAGAAGGGATAGGAGCTGGCGAAGTGGAAAGGGCATCTGGGGAGATGATACAGTTTGCACAACAGGAGGCAGATATGAGACCACACAGTGTGTTAAAAAGAGTGGCTAGACGGGGCTCTGGGGTGAAATGCTCAGCTGTTTCCTTCCACCTCGGTGGTCCTGGCAGTATGGCTTTAGGCAGGTAAGTTCTTTCTGAGCCTGTTTCTTCACCTGCAAAAGTGGAGACAATATTAACTTCCCCTTCTAGGGATGAATTCACAAGTAAAGTGGCTCGGCATAGTAGGCCTTTGAGAAAATGAGTGCACAGAGGAAGAGAACTGGTTTAGAAGGCCAGCGCCAAACGTGGCCATCTGTGGAGAGACCCCAGTGTCCGGGCACTGCTGTAACTGGTGCTGGGACTGAGAAGAGCTGTTGGATTCATTCCTCGCCTCCGAGAGCTTACAGTCGAGTCCAGAGACGGGCAGAGGCTCCAAAGACAAGTAAGAGTTGAGCTGGCTGAGACCAGGGTCCTGGGGCGTGTAGCAGGGAGTTCAGGAGGTCGAGGAGAGCCTGATCCCGGGGGGCTTCGCTGCAGAGGTGGTCGCTGGACTGCCGCAGGGCATCATTCCGGGTATCCAGCCGCAACGGCCCTCTGGTTTCTGAGCAATTCAGTTCTTCCAGAGGCAGCGGAGAGAAGTGCCTGGGAGAGGGCATGCCAGATCTATCTAGGCTGCCTGGGCTAGGGCTCCAGTTATTTTGCAATTAAAAAAAAAAAAATGTGGCTGCACACAGGCTCCTCATTGCGTCCGGCAGGGCCTTCCGCTGAGGCGCGCCGGCTCAGTTGTTCTGCAACATGTGGGATCTCTGTTCTCTGACCAGGGATCAAACCCACGTCCCCTGCGCTGCAAGGCAAATTCTTAATCACTGGGCCACCAGGGAAGCCCCTGTTTTCCAGCTTTTACAAGCAAGCCCGATCCTTTGCAAAAGGACACAGGATAAGTGCTCCCCTCCAGGGTGAGACTGTGGTTTCAGTGTTTACGCAGTCACCTGGCTGTCCCGAGCACCCCCGCCCCCAGTGAGTCCTAGCAAAGGCGGGCACCTGAGTGTGCTGGTGGGCTGAAACCGGGGATTAGCACGTGAGAGCCCTGCAGCCACACCCACACAAACACTCACACCTACACACAGACACACCCCACACCCACACACTCACATTCACACCTACACACACTCACACATACGCACACACCCACACTCATACCCACACACTCACACACACCCATACACTCACACACACACACTCACATATGCACACACATTCTAGGGATGAATTCACAAGTAAAGTGGCTCGGCATAGTAGGCCTTTGAGAAAATGAGTGCACAGAGGAAGAGAACTGGTTTAGAAGGCCAGCGCCAAACGTGGCCATCTGTGGAGAGACCCCAGTGTCCGGGCACTGCTGTAACTGGTGCTGGGACTGAGAAGAGCTGTTGGATTCATTCCTCGCCTCCGAGAGCTTACAGTCGAGTCCAGAGACGGGCAGAGGCTCCAAAGACAAGTAAGAGTTGAGCTGGCTGAGACCAGGGTCCTGGGGCGTGTAGCAGGGAGTTCAGGAGGTCGAGGAGAGCCTGATCCCGGGGGGCTTCGCTGCAGAGGTGGTCGCTGGACTGCCGCAGGGCATCATTCCGGGTATCCAGCCGCAACGGCCCTCTGGTTTCTGAGCAATTCATTTCTTCCAGAGGCAGCGGAGAGAAGTGCCTGGGAGAGGGCATGCCAGATCTATCTAGGCTGCCTGGGCTAGGGCTCCAGTTATTTTGCAATTAAAAAAAAAAAAATGTGGCTGCACACAGGCTCCTCATTGCGTCCGGCAGGGCCTTCCGCTGAGGCGCGCCGGCTCAGTTGTTCTGCAACATGTGGGATCTCTGTTCTCTGACCAGGGATCAAACCCACGTCCCCTGCGCTGCAAGGCAAATTCTTAATCACTGGGCCACCAGGGAAGCCCCTGTTTTCCAGCTTTTACAAGCAAGCCCGATCCTTTGCAAAAGGACACAGGATAAGTGCTCCCCTCCAGGGTGAGACTGTGGTTTCAGTGTTTACGCAGTCACCTGGCTGTCCCGAGCACCCCCGCCCCCAGTGAGTCCTAGCAAAGGCGGGCACCTGAGTGTGCTGGTGGGCTGAAACCGGGGATTAGCACGTGAGAGCCCTGCAGCCACACCCACACAAACACTCACACCTACACACAGACACACCCCACACCCACACACTCACATTCACACCTACACAACTCACACATACGCACACACCCACACTCATACCCCCACACTCACACACACCCATACACTCACACACACACACTCACATATGCACACACCCACACACACCCACATACATCCTCACACCCACACACACACACTACACTCACACACACCCACACAGTCACACAAACACACCCCCACACACACATATGCACACACCCACACAAACACACCCACACATATGCACATCCACATGCACATACACACACACACACTCGCTCACACACACAGTCACACAAACACATCCACACTCACAGACACACACTCACACTCATATGCACACACCCCCCACACCCACACTCACACCCATACACACACCCACACTCACACACACATACACACACCTACACACAGTCACACACATGCACACACCCACACCACACACCCACACACCTACACTCACACGCACACACACACTTTCTCACTCACACACACACACTCACTCACACAACATATGCACACACCCACACAAACACACCCACACATATGCACATCCACATGCACATACACACACACACACTCGCTCACACACACAGTCACACAAACACATCCACACTCACAGACACACACTCACACTCATATGCACACACACCCCACACCCACACTCACACCCATACACACACCCACACTCACACACACATACACACACCTACACACAGTCACACACATGCACACACCCACACCACACACCCACACACCTACACTCACACGCACACACACACTTTCTCACTCACACACACACACTCACTCACACACACACACACTCTCACACACACTCACACTCATTCACACACACACTCACACACACACTCTCACACACCCACACTCACACACACAGTCACACACCTACACACAGTCACACACATGCACACACCCACACCACACTCACACCTACACACCCACACACCTACACTCACACATACTCTCTCACACACACTCACACTCACTCACACACTCACATACACTTCCTCACTCACTCGGGCCCCACTCGCCTGCGCAGAAGCCCTGCTTGCTGCAGCAGCACTCAGGCCCCAGGCTCCTCGCGGCCTTTCCGGGGTAATTCCATCTCCATTAGGGCTTATTAGGTCTCTATAAATACCGCCTTTCAGGGCACTTTATAAGGCTCACTGAAGAACTTTCCTTCTTAACAGTCAGCAGACCAGGAAGGACTCAGGGTCAGACAGGAAGAGAGGCGAGGGCGTGTCGCAGGTGAGTGACCGAAGGCCAAGGTGCGCGCTCCACACCCTCCGGCCGCTGACCATCCTGCCCACAAGCTTCTGCTCCTGTCCTGTGTCACAGATGAGACACAGCTCCCGGCTCTCAGTCCCGAGCTGGGCACGGCCTCCAGGCACTCAGCGCCTAGCCAGCAGGGCCTGCCTGCCTGCAGCCAGCATGAGGGTTCAAGGAGACACACACATCCCGCACGAGGCCCAAACAGCGCCGTGAGGCCTCTCGCACGCCTGCCCACACCTTCCTGCACCCCTCGGTTCATGAGTTCAGCCAGAGTTCGCTGGATCCCAGCTGCGTGTCAGAGGCTGTTCCCCGCACACTTCCCTGCCCTCTTGGACAGGGTCTTCTGGTGGCACACCCAGGATGCAGAGCCGGTAGCGGCGTGCCGCACAGCGCATGCAGCCACGCACGCCACACAGGAAACCTGGTGCCCACCACGCAATGCCCGCAACTCAGAGGGCCCAGCACAACTGCAGAGCCCTCATGCACACCATGTACTACACACGCGCGCACACACACACACACACACACACACACACACACACCCTCACTGGCATCCACAGGGCCCTCTGCACACCTCCCCTTCCCCTCAGCCACAGACGCTGCTTCCTCTGGCTGAACCACGTGTAACCACAATAACAGCTGAGATTTAAGAAGCACCTTCCGTCGTCTTGGCCTTTGTGGTTAACATGCACAATCAGTTTCATCTTCACTGTAACCCTCTGAAGTATGTTCACACATCTTCCGGATGAGCAAACTGAGCCTCCAAGAAGTGAAATGTCCAAAACCTCATAGACTGACTCCACAGGTCACGCTCTCAACCTCTGCCGAGTGCAGCACACTCACAGTCACATAGAAATCCTCTCTTGTCCACATATGCTCACACACACAGACGTGTCCACATACTCGCACAGACATTTGTGCACTCACACGCTCTCAGAGGACAAGACTCTCCTCCCGTCATCTTGGTCAAAGGCTTTAATTATACTGCCCCTACATCTGTAATTAGTCCCTCCCCCCTTTCCTGGGGAGATGTCTGAACCCGCTTCCCAAGGGCGGGCGCCAAGGCTGACAGGCCGCGATGCCCACATTCGGTGGGGAGGATCCAGGAGCTGGAGTAGCCCAGCGTGGCTGCCGAGTGGGAAGGTCCAGGGGGGTCAAAAGAGGCTGGGGTGAGGGGGAGGTGGGCAGGGGGCGGTGGCTTCCAGGAGGCCAGGCCCTCTACAGCGGTTCCTCCTGGACGGGGCCGGCCACGGGCGGGCTGGGCAATGCGGGGTGGTGGGTGGACAGGCAGTCAGGCAGGAGAGAGAACACCTCCCGCTTCTTTCACTAACGCCAGGCACTTCTGTCAGGAGGGGCCATGAGCTTACATCTAGGAACCTTTGATCTACAGCGGTTCCTCCTGGACGGGGCCGGCCATGGGCGGGCTGGGCAATGCGGGGTGGTGGGTGGACAGGCAGTCAGGCAGGAGAGAGAACACCTCCCGCTTCTTTCACTAACGCCAGGCACTTCTGTCAGGAGGGGCCATGAGCTTACATCTAGGAACCTTTGGAGAGAGGCTCCTTAAAGGAGCAAATGCGAAGCCAGTGTCCTCCGAAGCGTTGAAACGGACCGACTGATCCCACCACTCCAGGGCTGGCGGGAGGAGTGCTCTGCACAGCAGCCTCTGGGCCTCCCTTTCCCAGGACAGGCAGCAGCTAAAGCAGAGACTACGCAGATTCAAATCCTCACTCCTCTACCTTTGAGCTGTGCAACCTTGGGGCATATTGTTCAGGCTGTTGCAGCCTTCGTTTACTCCTCTTGTTCCGCCAAATAAGTCTTGTCCAACTCTTTGAGACCCCAGGGACTGCAGCAAGCCAGGCTTCCTTGTCACTCACCATCTCCTGGAGCTCGCCCAAACTCATGTCCATTGAGTCAATGATGCCATCCAACCATCTCATCCTCTGTCATCCCCTTTTCTGCCTTCAATCTTTCCCAGCATCAGGATCTTTACCAAAGAGTTGGCTCTTCGCATTGGGTGGGTGGGGGTCAAAGTATTGGAGCTTCAGCTTCA
>SJYC01150888.1:0-14889 GCA_006408675.1 Madoqua kirkii | reverse complement strand
GGGGGGGGGGGGGCGGGGGGGCGGGGGGCCTGGGGGCTGAGGGGCCCTGTGGGGTTTACAGGTGCTGAAAGCCTTGTGGGGGCTGGGTCCCTCCCCAGCCCGTGCGCTTGAGCTGGGGGGTGTGATTATGTTCTTGGGGGCCCCTGAGCACCCTGCCTCTGCGGGGCCTGGACCACCTGCAGCCAGTACTTACCCAGGGTGTAAGCCCCTCTGGCAGACAAGTCAGGGCATTCGGGGGAATTGAGATCCCAGGATAAACAGGGCCCAGCTTTCTGAAGTCTCAGTTTAACTTGTAGGTTTGGGGGAGGAGAGAGCTATTTTTGTATTGTAACAGATAAGTAATGAGAAAGAATGCAAAATACCCAGGGATTCCTTAAATGCAACTGGAGACTTGAAAGGCCTTCGGGCCTTAATGTAGGAGGTCACGCTGGTGGGCCCTACCAGCCCCTCCCAAGCGGCCTGGGTGAAGCCGCTGTTTTCTCCCCAAGGACACAGAAGCGCCCCGTGTTAGGAGGCGCCACCAGCTCCCCTCCCCCGCTGCTCTGAGATCAGTCTTGGGATTTTCTGGCTGTTGAAGCGGTCGGGCCTCCTCTCTCCTCTCTTTGGAATTGTTTAAGAACTTTGATTTCTTTTTGCTCCAAACTGACACGTTTGTGGGGAAAGGAAGGGGTTTTGAGGTCTGGCATCCGGTTTGGTTTTGGTTTTGTGACTTAGGAGCTTGACCTTGACCAAGGTGTTTCACCTCTTGAGCAGCGGTCTCCTCGCCTCCAAAGTGGAAAGAATCGTAACAGCGCCGAGCATAACAGACTTCTTTGGCAACTAAATGAATGTCAAGTGCGTGCTCCGGGGACTGCAGAGCGGCTGCCTAGTCGCAGGCCGCTGCGTGTGATGGCTCTGAGCCACGCTGTCCTGCACGAGCCCCTCCGCTGTGGTGTGTGCCCGAGCTCTCCAGGGCCTGGGTTGACACTGCCACGGCAGGACGGGCAGCAGATGGGGGAGAAGCTTCCAGGATTGTCCCCTCGGGCCTTGGCAAGCAAAGTCACGAGCAGGAGTCGCCACTGAAGACTGCAGAAGCTGGACGCCTTTAATCCCTTTCCCCTGGCTCTCCACCTCTGCTCGCGTAGGCAGCTAGACAAGGAGGGAGGCTGTCCCCAGCTTTTTTCAACAGCACAGATCTGACCACACCATCCTTCTCAACATCAATCCTTCAGTGGCTCTCACTGCCCCAGGATAGTCCCAGTCCCTTGCTCTGACATCAAGGGCCTTTCTCAGCTCGTCCCTTCAGGCAGCTCAGACACACTCCCTGCTGCACCCCAGGCTTGTGCCCACAAAGCCACGCATACTTCCCGTCAGCCTTGCTCTTTCTCACCGCTAACTCCGCCTCCCAACATCTCTGCCCTGCTGAACTCCTACTCAGCTCCTAAGCCCCGGCTGAAATGTCCCATATTTGACTCCACAAGCCTCTGGCCAAGGCTGTTCTGCCACTGTGGGCCTCTGCCCACCCTCTTCTGGTGGACATCGCCCTGTCGTCTACTCCCTGAGGTCAGGGGCTCTGTCTCAGGGCTTCCCTGCTGGGTCAGCTGGTAAAGAATATGCCTGTGATACAGGCAGCCTGCGTTATCCTGGGTAACCCCTGGGTCTGGAAGGTCCCCTGGGGGAGGGAATGGCTACCCACTCCAGCAGTCGTGCCTGGAGAACCCCGTGGACAGAGGAGACTGGCGGGCCACAGTCCATGGGGTTGAAAGAGTCGGACACGACTGAGCAGCTAGCACTCTCACACCCCCGCGGGGTCTGTGCAGAGCGCTGCACAGAGAGTCAAGGATCAGTGTTTGATGAACAGATACTGAAGCTAGAGGTGTCTCACTCCGTGTCTTCCCACCGAACAAGCTGAGGTGAGGGACAGTAATTGCAGGCTTGGGGAAGAGGACCCTGGGGGCCCCTGCCGCTTTCTGGCCACTCCAGCAGCTGCCCAGCCCCGGGAGAGCTCTGCTCAGGGTCCGCGTAGTTCCCTGCCTGTGGGGCCAGGAAGGGGCCTGGGGCCGGGGCAGGACAGGGCA
The DNA here is from genome assembly GCA_006408675.1 of Madoqua kirkii. NCBI lineage: Eukaryota > Metazoa > Chordata > Mammalia > Artiodactyla > Bovidae > Madoqua > Madoqua kirkii. The sequence continues at coordinate 12,832 of SJYC01150888.1, read as the reverse complement.
ATGGGAGGAAGAAGCCTCTGGAGTGAGGTTTCTGAGGCCCTCCCTGGCCTGGCCGGACCGTACCTGCCACCAGGGAAGGAAGGGCTGCTTCCTGGCGGCCCTTGTGAGCAGAGGAAGTGACTCGGTCCCTGAAAGCAGATCCAGAGAAAATGCTGGGGGCCTGGCCTTTCCTGCTCCTTGGGGCCAGCCCAGGACAGGAAGGCGGTCTGGCCTGGGGTGGCGGGAGCCCCACAGAGCTGGCACCTTGATGCTCCTGGCGGCTGGGGGTGGTGATCACTCAACAAACCCACATAGGGAAGAAGGCAGAGGCACTGCCCAGGTGGCTCGCAGTCCAGGTGGGGCCTGCCAGGCTGGCCTGCACAGACTCAAGGAGGCAAAGCGGAGCTGGAAGCGGAGATGTGGGCCTTGAACGCCCGGCATAGGGGTGGGGCGTTCCTTCCAAGAGCTTGTTGGGTGGGTTTGCAAAGGTTTCGAGCAGGCTGGCCAGGCACTTCCTGGGCCCCCTGCCTGAGCTAGGTGCTCACCACACATTTTGCCATCACTCTTGCCGATGACTGGCCTGGCCCGCAGAGGCTCAGTGACTTGCCTGGGGACCCAGGACGAGGGAGAGGAAGAGTCGCTGGGGCTGGGAGCAGGCTGAGCTGACTCTGTCCCTGTGCCCCCAGCCTGCTCGCCGGGGTTCTTCAAGCCCGAGGCATCTGAGAGCCCGTGTCTGGAGTGCCCCGCACACACCCTGCCGTCCTCCGAGGGCGCCACCACCTGCGAGTGTGAGGATGGCTACTTCCGGGCCCCGCAGGACCCGCTGTCCCTGCCCTGCACGCGTGAGTCTCCCGGGGGCCGGAGTGGGCTGGCTCAGGGGGGCGGCTGATGCTGACCTGTCCGTGCCCCGCCCCGTGCAGGCCCCCCGTCCGCCCCGCACTACCTCACGGCCGTGGGCATGGGCGCCAAGGTGGAGCTGCGCTGGACGCCCCCGCAGGACAGCGGGGGCCGCGAGGACCTCACCTACAGCGTCTCCTGCCAGCAGTGCTGGCCCGAGTCGGGCGAGTGCGGGCCGTGCGAGGCCAGCGTGCGCTACTCGGCGCCGCCGCTGGGGCTGACCCGCACCAGCGTGACCGTCAGCGACCTGGAGCCCCACATGAACTACACCTTCACCGTGGAGGCCCGCAACGGCGTCTCGGGCCTGGTGAGCACCCGCAGCTTCCGCACCGCCAGCGTCAGCATCAACCAGACCGGTGAGGGCCCCGGGGTGGGGCCGTGCCCGTGCCACCCGCTCAGGTGGGGGCGCTGCCCTAGGAGGGTCACCCGGAACTCCGCCAGGCTCAGAGGGAGGCAGCACAGAGTGGTCACAGGCGCAGTCCCTGGAACCTCTTCTGAGCTCTGTGACTGTGGGCGAGTTACTTAATCTCTCTGTGCCTCAGTTTCCTCACTTGTCAAGTGTCAGTCGCTCAGTCGTGTCTAACTCTGTGACCCCAGGGATTGTAGCCCACTAGGCTCCTCTGTCCGTGGGATTCTCCAGGCAAGAATACTGGAGCAGGTTGCCATTTCTTTCTCCAGAGATCTTCCCAACCCAGGGATCAAACCCGTCTCCTGCCTCGCAGGCAGATACTTTACCATCTGAGCCACCCGGGAAGCCCCTGTAAAATGGGGGTTATTTAAGGGCTGTTGAGAGAATTTAAGAAATCGTTATATGGAGCCTGGTCCGTGGAGAGGTTATTGCTTTCCTTTTAGTATTTATGCACTCATACTCATGGGGCGCCCCTCATGTGCCAGCCTGTGTTGGGGCCCCAGCCTGGGGCTTTGTGTTCTGGGGCTTGAAGTTGAGAACCCCAGGTCAGGCTATGGATGGGACTGTGTCTGGGTGCTCCCTCGGGGCCCTCCTGCCCCTGGGCGGCTTCTCACACCCCTTCCCGCCACCACTGTCCCGCCCAGAGCCCCCCAAGGTGAAGCTGGAGAGCCGCAGCACCACCTCGCTGAGAGTCTCCTGGAGCATCCCTCGGCTGCAGCGGAGCCGCGTGTGGAAGTATGAGGTCACCTACCGCAAGAAGGTAGCGTGCATGGGGCCGAGGCCGCGCACAGCCGTCTGGAGAAGCTCTGCTCTGCAGATGTGGAAAGGAGGGGTTGGGGTCTTCCTGGGAGTTGCCTCTCCGAGGCCAGCCAGCAGGGGTTTGTGGGAGAGAAGATGCAGTGTTCTGGAGTCCCTGGGAGAGGTGGGAGTGCAGGAGAGCCCAGTCCTGGAGATCAGGCAGCCCTGGGTTTGAGTCCTGGGTCCCCCACTTGCCGGCTGTGGCCTGAGCGAGTCACTTCACATCACTGAGCCTCAGTTGCATCCTGTGTAAGAAGGGCCCCGACCCCGCTAACACAGTGCCTAACCCTGCTAAGCTGGAGCTGCTTCCCGGCAGGCTGAGCTGACAGCCCTCCCCTGTCCTCACGGTCGTCCCTCCACCCGCTGAACACCCGCAGGGCGACTCCAACAGCTACAACGTGCGGCGCACGGAAGGCTTCTCGGTGACGCTGGACGACCTGGCCCCAGACACCGCCTACCTGGTGCAGGTGCAGGCGCTGACGCAGGAGGGCCAGGGCGCGGGCAGCGAGGAGCATGAGTTCCGCACGCTGTGTGAGTCGGGGCCCGGGGCACGGGCTGGCCCAGCGTCCCGACACTGCCGGGGCGTCCTGGCTGGAAAGCATAGTTCAGAGGACTCAGAAGTGCCCCTTCCTGGTCAGTCGGGGCCTCAGCTGGCCCTGCGTGGTCAGCCCCAAGCCTGGGAAGGGAGCAGGATGGAGGGCAGGGGGAACCAGGGCTGTGCTGTGAGAAGAGAAGGATGTGGGCTCTGGCCTTGACAGGCCCAGTTCAAATGCTGCAGTGTGGACAGAGTCCCCCACACCTGCTCTGTTCCCTGGGGAGGGCCTCTCGTTTGCCATCTGTGAAATGGGGATAAGCGTCCTCATGGACCCTCAGTAGTAGAGGCCCCCAGCAAGTGTCTGAGGCTCTAAGTGCAACCAGGGCTCAGCATGGTTTGGAGTGTGGGGGCTCCTGTGTCACGCCCTGGTCTCCCCCGACAGCCGCGGGAGGGTCTGGCAACACGGCAGTGATCAGCGGTGTGGCTGCCGGTGTGGTCTTGCTCCTGGTGCTGGCGGGAATCGGCTTCTTCATCCACCGCAGGTTCGTGGGAACTCACGGCCGGGCTCCCCAAGGACTGAGGCGGGACACGGGGATGCGAACCTCGGTTTCCTGAGGGACAGTGAGGTGGATGGGAATCTAGTCGCTGTCTCCTGGGCTGTGTGTGTGAAGGTGGCGGTGACTTGTGAAGGGCTCCGCACAGGGCCTGGGGGCCCCGGGGGCCCCGGCCAGAGAGGTCATCAGGATGGCATGTTGATGCGTCCTCAGGACGCAGGGCAGGAGGCTCCAGGCGCTCTAATGCAGGAAGCCTGTGTCACAGCCACTTAAAGGCCATTACGGGTGCAGGTGCCAAGGAGGGAGCTGGCTTGCTCATTTCCTCTGCCCGAGGATACCAGGCCCCACTCAGGGCCAGGGTAGGGTCAGGAGGCTCTGACGCAGGGGTCCCTGAGCTCCCCATGTGTCTGGTCTCCCACGGGACCTCACAGGAGGAAGAGCCTGCGGACACGCCAGTCCTCGGAGGACGTTTACTTCTCCAAGTCGGGTGAGCTGTGGCCCTCGCTGCCCGCCTGCCGCCCTCGCGCCCCCTGTCTGTGGTGGAGCCGGGCCTCCCCAGGGGCCCCTGGCCCATCTCCTCCTCCTCCCCGGCTCTAGGGGCCCCTCCCCTCCCCAACCTGTCTGTGACCCTGCCTCTCCTTCATTTCCCAGAACAACTGAAACCCCTGAAGACCTATGTGGACCCCCACACCTACGAGGACCCCAACCAGGCTGTGCTCAAGTTCACCACGGAGATCCATCCGTCCTGCGTCACTCGGCAGAAGGTGATCGGAGCCGGTGAGGCTGCGCGCCGCGGAGGGGCCTGGGGTGGGTTGGGAGCGCGCGATACCCGGGCTGACGGGGCGCTTCTCCCGCCTCACCTGCCTGCAGGAGAGTTTGGGGAGGTGTACAAGGGCACCCTTCACTGAGCCTCAGTTGCATCCTGTGTAAGAAGGGCCCCGACCCCGCTAACACAGTGCCTAACCCTGCTAAGCTGGAGCTGCTTCCCGGCAGGCTGAGCTGACAGCCCTCCCCTGTCCTCACGGTCTGTCCCTCCACCCGCTGAACACCCGCAGGGCGACTCCAACAGCTACAACGTGCGGCGCACGGAAGGCTTCTCGGTGACGCTGGACGACCTGGCCCCAGACACCGCCTACCTGGTGCAGGTGCAGGCGCTGACGCAGGAGGGCCAGGGCACGGGCAGCGAGGAGCATGAGTTCCGGACGCTGTGTGAGTCGGGGCCCGGGGCACGGGCTGGCCCAGCGTCCCGACACTGCCGGGGCGTCCTGGCTGGAAAGCATAGTTCAGAGGACTCAGAAGTGCCCCTTCCTGGTCAGTCGGGGCCTCAGCTGGCCCTGCGTGGTCAGCCCCAAGCCTGGGAAGGGAGCAGGATGGAGGGCAGGGGGAACCAGGGCTGTGCTGTGAGAAGAGAAGGATGTGGGCTCTGGCCTTGACAGGCCCAGTTCAAATGCTGCAGTGTGGACAGAGTCCCCCACACCTGCTCTGTTCCCTGGGGAGGGCCTCTCGTTTGCCATCTGTGAAATGGGGATAAGCGTCCTCATGGACCCTCAGTAGTAGAGGCCCCCAGCAAGTGTCTGAGGCTCTAAGTGCAACCAGGGCTCAGCATGGTTTGGAGTGTGGGGGCTCCTGTGTCACGCCCTGGTCTCCCCCGACAGCCGCGGGAGGGTCTGGCAACACGGCAGTGATCAGCGGTGTGGCTGCCGGTGTGGTCTTGCTCCTGGTGCTGGCGGGAATCGGCTTCTTCATCCACCGCAGGTTCGTGGGAACTCACGGCCGGGCTCCCCAAGGACTGAGGCGGGACACGGGGATGCGAACCTCGGTTTCCTGAGGGACAGTGAGGTGGATGGGAATCTAGTCGCTGTCTCCTGGGCTGTGTGTGTGAAGGTGGCGGTGACTTGTGAAGGGCTCCGCACAGGGCCTGGGGGCCCCGGGGGCCCCGGCCAGAGAGGTCATCAGGATGGCATGTTGATGCGTCCTCAGGACGCAGGGCAGGAGGCTCCAGGCGCTCTAGTGCAGGAAGCCTGTGTCACAGCCACTTAAAGGCCATTACAGGGTGCAGGTGCCAAGGAGGGAGCTGGCTTGCTCATTTCCTCTGCCCGAGGATACCAGGCCCCACTCAGGGCCAGGGTAGGGTCAGGAGGCTCTGACGCAGGGGTCCCTGAGCTCCCCATGTGTCTGGTCTCCCACGGGACCTCACAGGAGGAAGAGCCTGCGGACACGCCAGTCCTCGGAGGACGTTTACTTCTCCAAGTCGGGTGAGCTGTGGCCCTCGCTGCCCGCCTGCCGCCCTCGCGCCCCCTGTCTGTGGTGGAGCCGGGCCTCCCCAGGGGCCCCTGGCCCATCTCCTCCTCCTCCCCGGCTCTAGGGGCCCCTCCCCTCCCCAACCTGTCTGTGACCCTGCCTCTCCTTCATTTCCCAGAACAACTGAAACCCCTGAAGACCTATGTGGACCCCCACACCTACGAGGACCCCAACCAGGCTGTGCTCAAGTTCACCACGGAGATCCATCCGTCCTGCGTCACTCGGCAGAAGGTGATCGGAGCCGGTGAGGCTGCGCGCCGCGGAGGGGCCTGGGGTGGGTTGGGAGCGCGCGATACCCGGGCTGACGGGGCGCTTCTCCCGCCTCACCTGCCTGCAGGAGAGTTTGGGGAGGTGTACAAGGGCACCCTGAAGGCGTCGGGGAAGAAGGAGGTCCCCGTGGCCATCAAGACGCTGAAAGCCGGCTACACGGAGAAGCAGCGGGTGGACTTCCTCAGCGAGGCCAGCATCATGGGCCAGTTCAGCCACCACAACATCATCCGCCTGGAGGGCGTCGTCTCCAAGTGTGAGTCCTGGCTCCGGACTGCGGTGGGGGACCCGTACGGGACGGGAGGGGCGCCCGCTGGGGCGCCCAGGAGGGCCTCTGCTGAGAGCTGCGCCCCTGCCCTGACACCTGTGCGCACCTCTGCAGACAAACCCCTGATGATCATCACCGAATACATGGAGAACGGGGCCCTGGACAAGTTCCTGCGGGTGAGGATGTGGGCCCGGGTGGGCTGGGATCCTGGCTGGCAGCTGGGGGGCCATGGTGGGCGTGGCCTGTCTGGGGTGCGCGGTGGGCGTGGCCTCGCTGGGGCCTGGCGTCCTGGTGGGCGTGGCCGGCTGGCGGCTGAGGCCAGGTGCCCCCGCAGGAGAAGGACGGCGAGTTCAGCGTGCTGCAGCTGGTGGGCATGCTGCGGGGCGTCGCGGCCGGCATGAAGTACCTGGCCAACATGAGCTACGTCCACCGCGACCTGGCCGCCCGCAACATCCTCGTCAACAGCAACCTGGTTTGCAAGGTGTCTGACTTCGGCCTGTCCCGCGTGCTGGAGGACGACCCCGAGGCCACCTACACCACCAGCGTGAGTGCCTCGGGCTGGCGCTGCCTTTGCCCTCTCACACCTGGGGCCTGGGGCTCCGGAGAGCGTGGCCCTGACTGGGATTGTCCCAGGGGTGCCGAGGGAACAGTCGTGACTGGCCTGGTCCCTGCAGGGTGGCAAGATCCCAATCCGCTGGACGGCTCCGGAGGCCATTTCCTACCGGAAGTTCACCTCGGCCAGCGATGTGTGGAGCTACGGCATCGTCATGTGGGAGGTGATGACGTACGGGGAGCGGCCCTACTGGGAGCTGTCGAACCATGAGGTAGGCCCCCTTGCCCTGCCCAGCCCGGTCTGGACCTGGGCTTAACCCTTTACTCATTCCCGAACCCCAGGGGTTGGGCAGAGAGGAGTTTGAGGCCCTTCATCGGTTCAGTGACTGTCTGTTGAGGGCCTACTGTGTGTCAGGCTGAGTGCTAGACTCAGACCCAGTCCCTGCTGACACTCAGCGCAAGACCAAAGAAAGAAGCAGTCGGCTGGGAGAAGCGTGTGTGCCTGCACGTGTGTGTCTGTGTGCGTTTGTGTGTCTGTGTGTACAAGTACCTGGCACCTCGTGCAGCCAGGAGGCCTGGAAGGCTTCCCAGAGGAGGTGGCATCTCAGCTGAGACTGAGGCATTAGAAAGGCAGCAGCCAGGCGAAGACACAGGGGAAGAGTGTGCAGGCCACAGGGGGCATGGTGTAGGCACTCAGAAACTGCCGAGAGTCTGGCTACGGGGCCCACGGCATGGCTGTTGGCCCGGGGCCCTGCGAGGAGCACAGCCAGGGGCCCTTCCTCTGGAGACAGCCTCTTACACTGAAGGTGGTGTGTTAGGCCCAAGAAGGAGGCCCATCCCCTCTGTTTGGGGCTCCTCGTCCTTCCGCCAAGCACTGTGTGGGAGTCTGGGGGCTGTGAAGGCGCCCTGACCGCCCTGCCCCCGCCAGGTGATGAAGGCCATCAACGACGGCTTCCGGCTGCCCACGCCCATGGACTGCCCCTCCGCCATCTACCAGCTCATGATGCAGTGCTGGCAGCAGGAGCGCGCCCGCCGCCCCAAGTTCGCCGACATCGTCAGCATCCTGGACAAGCTCATCCGCGCCCCCGACTCCCTCAAGACCCTGGCTGACTTTGACCCCCGGTGAGTTCTGTACTTTCGGTCAGGGCGGCCCCCTAGGCGTCCTCCTGAGCCGCTTCAGTGTGGCGGGCAGCGAAGGGTGGGGGGCGAGGGCTCAGGAATGACACGTGGGGTTACTTAGCCCGGACCAGGGTGGCTCAGGCGATACTAACGGAAGCAATCAGCATGTGTGGTAAATGGGCTGGCCCGGCGCTTGGCATGTTTTAACTCATTTAGACAGCTTAGGAGATGGTCCTGTAATTATCCCCTTTTGTAGATGAGGAAACAGACATGGGCAATCACGTGTCTTGCATGCTGGCAAGTGGGCGGGCTGGGACTGTGGCTCTGAAAACCCGGCTCTCTCACATTTGGTTCTTCTGTGGAAACTGCCGGTGCTGCTGGCAGTGGAAGCAGGAGGCGGCAGGAGCCAGAGGCGCGGGGAGCTCCCGACCTGCCGGGCGCGGTCTCCTGGAGCACTTCCTGACCTGGTGTCCCCAGCGCCCACATGGGGAAGCCACGGCGGGGCGGCGGGCGCTCACCCGCAGCCTGGTGTCTGCTGTTGCAGGGTGTCCATCCGGCTGCCCAGCACCAGCGGCTCCGAGGGCGTGCCGTTCCGCACAGTGTCCGAGTGGCTGGAGTCCATCAAGATGCAGCAGTACACGGAGCACTTCCTGGCGGCCGGCTACACCACCGTCGAGAAGGTGGTGCAGATGGCCAGCGAGTGAGTGTGCGCGGCCCCGCCCCGCCAGCCTCGCCACGCCACGCCCGGCTGCTTCTGGGCCGCCCACCCACGCTTCTCTCTACCCGCCCTGCTCTCCCCTCCTCTTTTCCTCTCCTTCTCTCTCTCCGGGAGAGTGGCTTTGCAGGAAGGTTAGAACCAGGCCAGCAGCCAGCAGTCCTGGGCACTTACCCGCGGCTCCGGTGAGAAAGTAATAATTGTAATCGTAACAGTGGCATCTGTTGAAGGCTGACCACGTGCCAGCTCTGCCTGAGTACCCTTGGCTTTGTTTTTACAAATGTTTTATTGCTATAACTTAGATATTACGGAGGGCACATATCCTCACTGTACAGATCAAAGTTGGGTGTTTTGGCTGCGCCCTGTGGGCTCTTGGTTGCCCGACCGGGGATTGAGCCTGTTCCCTGTGTTGGAAGCATGAGGTCGTAACCACTGGGCCACCAGGGGAGGCCCATGTGCGCGAATACTTTGACTCAGCCTTGCGTGATAACTTGGCAGGGGCCTCCTGTCAATAGCCCCCCGGGCAGGTGAGAAACAGTGCGGCCCAAGGTTCCATGGCCATTAGGGACACGGCAGCCCAGGGCAGTCAGGCTCAAGAGGTCAGGAACCATGGAGGCTGTTAGTGGAGAAGTAGAGGCTCAGAGAGCTTACTGCAGGTCACACAGTTTGTAGCTGAGAAAAGAAAGGCTTTGTCTCACAGCCATCACCTGGCTGAGCTCCCTATTTGGCTCATGAGTAGAGGCTATTATTACTGCCCCTCCCCCACTTAACAAGTAGGGAAACCGAGGCTGAGAGGTGATGCAGGTGGCCCGAGGTCACAGCGCCAGTGAGGGGCGCCGTTCTTCTCCAGGCCGCTGAGCAGACTGAGCGGAGCCCTTGCACTTTCGTGGCTGACGTGAGGAGAGGGCACTGCCCACCCACCCCTGCCCCAGCTTCTGCTCTGCGGGAGCTCTCGTCTCCTCCCAGCTGCAGCATTAGGGACCCTTCCCGACACGGCCTTGGCGCAGACACCTCTTCCCATCCCAGGAGGCGGAGGACACTGTCCTCTGGGCCTCTTGTGCTTCTAAAGATAGTGCTGGTTCCCAGCTGTGTCAGGTCCAAGGTCGTGGAGGAAACGAGCCTTGGGGTGAGAGGTTTTGGGAATCGCATGGGAAGGGCTGACCCAGGCCTCCTGCAGTTCTGAGTCACAGTTCTGGGGCTAGGGCCTTTGTCTGAACATTTTCCAAGGCCCCTAAAAACTGCTCAGCTGGACTTCTGACCTGCTGGTCAAGGCCCTTCAGAGCAGCCCTGGCCTGTCCCAGGGAATGGCCCGGATAGGAGTCAGGCAGAGAGCTGACTGGAGGGAGGCACAGAAAGTGGAGAAAAGAGACAGAAGTCTTTCTTTACACAGAAGTTCAGCTGATGCACAGTGCTGGGCCAGTCTGTGCTGCGCAGGAAGGTGACTCGGCCATGCGCCCGTCTACATTCTCTCATAGTCTTCCCTTGTGGTTTGGAGTGCAGTGGGCGTTGAATGCGGTTCCCGGGGCTGGGCCTTGTGAGATGGGCATCTTATGCTGCCAGCCACTCGCAGGGTCCAGACCTTGGGCTCCGCAGTCACACCTGGGTCCGAGTCCTGCTGGCCACTTCCTAGCAGCTGGTTTTGTCAGGTTAGGTTCCAGCTTTGACCCTTGGTTTCCCTTTCCCTGTTTGGGTGCAATGCACACAATCCACCTGGTACACAGTAGGGGCTTAATCCGTGTCCCGCTCCCCTTTCCCTCCTTTCTCTTGCTTCCCGCTCCAGCCCATGGGCAAATACCAGGGCTCCTCGGCCGCTTCCTGTAACCTGGGAGCCTGGAGCGGCCGCTTGGCTTTCCCGGGGGCCCTGGGGAGGGTAGAGCCTCTCTGCCGGGTGAGCAGAGTTGAGGTCTGGGAGACATGCTTCCAGGACACTCAGCTCCTGGAAGCTTCCTGAAATAGCCCCCGGGTCTCCTCGGCCAGTTCTTTCCCATGAGCGGGAGCAGGGCTGTCTTGGACCGATGGAGTGAGTGTGTGTTGAGATCCGAGCAGGCCTGGATAAAGGCAGGAAGTCCTTGCACGCCTCCCCGCCTCCTCTCAGCCTCACTGGTGCCCCAGCCTGGGGCCTGTGTGACTCACGCCGCTGCCTCCGTCTTTATCTCCAATTAGACGAGGGAAAGGGGGACCTCAGAGTACTTTTTAACCCCGGGGCTGTGTCTACACATGCTGTGGGTCCCAGTGGGAGGCTCTGCGCTGCTCTGGGAAGTCAGTCCTCCTGGGATGGCGTGTGGACTTCGGCTCCACTGTCTCACCCCTGCCCTCAGTCCACATCCGTCACCCGTCCCAAGGGGCAGGCTGCTCAGTCCCCTGGGGTCCCACTGTGTGCACACTCAGTTATGTCTGACTCTTTTTGACCCCAGGGACTGTAGCCCATCAGGCTCCTCCGTCCATGGGATTCTCCAGGCAAGAATACTGGGGCCGGTCGTCACTTGCTTCTCCAGGGGATCTTCCCGACCCAGGGACTGAATCCGGGCCTCCTGCTTGGCAGGCAGACTCGACCACCCAGCCCCCTGGGAAACCCCTGTGGCTGTCTTTTCTCAGCTTGCGCATTCACCGTGTTCTTTTGGAGTCACTTGAGAGTCTAGCTAGGCTAGTGAGTGGTTCTGAATGATTTTCGAGGAGCTAATGGAAGTCATAAGTGTTGCACCCCAGAAAAAACCCAGTCCAACAGAGGGCCTCTGTGGTGTCCGGGGCTGCGGCCCACTGCCTCCTGGGGGCCTGGGGGCACTGGCTGACGGGTCTTCTGGTCTCCGTGTGCCCTCAGCACAGCTTGACGCTGATGGGACGTTTGCTGGGAGGATGAAAGGCCAGGCCGCTCTCCCTCCGCCCTGCTGTCCGTGGCTCCCGCGGCCAGTGCACAGCGGGTGCTCGCTGGGGAGGTTGTAGCCTCTGAACTCTCGGTGGGGAGGGGCTGGCGTTGCCAGGACTCAGGAAAATGGTGGCCTCGGTCGCGTGCGTCCCCACACCTGTGCTGGCAGTTGATCCAGGGGTACCTGCCCAAGGATCTCCCGAGGCAGCATCTGAGGCTGGGGCGGGAGCAAAGCTGGATGGATGGTCTGTCAGAGGCCACAGGTGCCGCTGCTTCGTGGGGGCAGCGATGCTGCCTTTCCAGTGCCTCCGCCGTGCCGGTCAGCAGTGGCGCTGCTGCGGTGGGTGAGGGAGTTCTCCTAGGTGTCTGACTGCGGGTCTTCCTGCTGCAGTCCCGGGGCTGCCTCCCACACATCTGCCCTTCCGAGCTCAGCACTTCTCCAGGGGCTCCCAGAGCCTGTGGGAAAGTTGTGTCTCCAGAGTTGCTAGCACCATGTAATTAGCTCCCTTTACAGCCAGGAGAGGGCCCATAAAAACCTGGGTGTTTCCATGGGTTGGGGCTGATGGGCGAGGATGGCGAAGGGGGAAACTCCCAGCGTGAGCGTGAAGGTCTGCTCCAGGGCTCCTGGGAGTGGTTTATGAGGGGATGGAGGGTCATGGGGGGAGCTGGGGGAGGCCCCTGGGCCCCGGGCACGTCTTTCTACCATGCTGATGCCACCTTCCCCTCTGCCACCAGTTTCCAGGATCTCCCACCCCCCAGTTAGGCACAGTTGCCTCCTTTTACAGGTGAGGAAATCGGGGTTCCTAAAGGGAAAGCCCCTGCCAGGGGAAGCTGGTCACTGGAAGCCCCTCCCCTTAGAGACCCACAGAAGTTGGCCTCTGATGGCCCCTCAGGGGGCTCCCCAGGTGGCGCTCGTGCGGGACCTGCAAGAAATGCAGCTTTGGTCCCGGGGTCAGGAGGCGCCCTGGAGTGGGGCATGGCAGCCTGGAGAGTCCCAGGGACAGAGGAGTCTGGAGGGCTGCAGTCCACGAGGTCGCAGAGTCGGACACGACTGAAACAATTTAGCACCTAGCACCCACGGCCCCTCAGTAAGGATTTCCTGAGTCCTTCCTCTATTATGAGAATTTGGAGGGAGTTGGGGGTGAAACAAGGCTATGGCTGTGAAGATACCTGGGGCAGAGAGCCTTCAGAGTCCCCCCGAGGGTCCCTGGCGTCCGTGCTGCCTGGGGAGGAGCCTTAGCTGAGCCTTTAGGACAGAGCCAGCTGAGGGGGACGGCCTTCCTTCACAGCTGGCTTGTTCGGCTCCTCCAACTCTCAGCTGTGTCCCTCTGGGCAACTCAGTTCACCTTGCTGAGCCTCAGTTTTCTAATCTGAAAAATGGGGTCAAAAACAGCATCTGCTATACAGATTTTGTGCTGATTTGATAAAAAAAAAAAAGCCTTTGCACTCAGTGCTCTGTCCTTTCTGAACTTCTTGGTGTCTGCGGGCTCGCAGGCTCTGGGGCCTCCTTCTGAAGCCACGCCCCTAGGTGCCACGCCGCCTCTCCCTGCGCTGCCCCCTCTCCCCACCCTCTCC
>SJYC01150887.1:0-11043 GCA_006408675.1 Madoqua kirkii | reverse complement strand
ACCCTGGAAAGTACACAGAGCTTCGTATGCAATGCACACGCCATGTAGCCCTGGGAGTGCACGGGGCGGGAGGGGGCCAGGGGCCCAGGAGTCAGGCCTCCCGGGTCAACAGGCCTTCCTCACCAGGATCCCAGGGCTTCTGGAGGGCGGGGGCGGGGGGCGATGGGGTGTGGGGTGCTGCGGGAGGGCACTTAGCCCAGCCATCAGCCTCCCTCCCACACATCTCCGCAGAGCTGTTGAAATAAATTCTTCATCCATGTCGGGCTCTGAGGTTTACAAAAGCTTTTCACAAGTTTGGGCTTGTTGGAGCCTTAGCACTCCCGAGTTTCGAGTTTCGTGGGCAGCCCCGTTTTACAGAAGAAGAAAACTGAGGCTGGGCCCACTGAAGGGGCTTGCCCAAGGCCACAGCGAGTTAGAGGCACAGGCCAGACTTGAAAGCAAGGCCTTGCATCCCAATTAGGCGCTTTTCCCACAGAGAGGAGACTCGGGCTTAGAGATGTGCAGTGACTTGCCCTCAGTCACACAGCAGGGAGGGGCAGGGGCCTTGGAGGCACAGCCCTGGTCACACCCCAAGCCTTCTGCACTATACCAGGCCACTGCCCAGGACACCAGAGGCCATTCTTGGTGGGCCTTAAGAAGGTGTCATACCCCGGGCACCAGAGGCAGGGTCAGATGGGCAGAAGTGATCCAGGGCGCAGGAGGAAGTCTTCCGGAGGAGGCCGTCCAGAGCTAAGCGCTCAGGCACAAGTGGGGCTCAACCAGGGAAGCGGTGGGAAAGGGTGATGCGGGCAGGGAAACTGGAGGTGTGAAGCGGGGAGTGTGCAAGCAGCCACGGGCGATCCGGCGTTATTAGGCTGTGGCACAGAGTGCCGGAGAGATCTCCAGGGAAGGCAGGGCCAGAGTCGGGACTTTAAGCTGGGGGCGATGGGGAACCAATGAAGATGTTAAGCAGGGTGAGACGCAGCTACTGTGCCCCAAACAAGAGCCAGCGCTGGAGAGGCCAGACCGCTTGACTCCCGGCCTGGAACGACGGGGAGACAGGAGGCATGCCGGCAAAGGTGGGAGGCCCCTCAGCTGCCTTGGGGCCTCAGGCTGCCCACTCGGCCCTGACTCCCTGCCTCCGTGGGGAGCCGGTTCTGGGCCCTGGCCCACTGAGTGCCAGTGTCTCCTGCAGGGCTGGGCTGAACTGGGCACGGGAAAGGTGAGGGACACAGGGGCCAGTGCCCCAGGCCTCGCGCTCCTGAGCAATGGCCGCCTGGGTGTGCTGAGCCGGGTGGCGGCCAGGCCTCCGGGGCGCTGACCCTTGCCTGGCCTGCCCCGCTCCCCCGGGCTCTGTTACTGGGTTACGGCTACTGCCGCTGCCACTGATGAAGCTATTGGGCCTGCCGCAGCGTGGAGGCCTGGCTGAGCCGTCTCCAGAGCACTCAGCCCCCGAGGGCCCCGCGGGGAGCAAGACTGGCTCAGCCCGGAGGGAGGCTGGCTGCATGTGTCCCCCCCAGAGTCCCCGCGGGCATGAGGCCCTGCAAGGGCGCCTGAGGCCGCACAGCCTGCCTGGGGGCTACAGGCTGGAGCCTGTGCTCAAAGGCCAGGGGCAGCCGCCTGCAGCCCCCAGCAGGCCCCACAACTGGCAAGAGGGGCCTTCATCTTGGTTTGTTGTTTCCACACCGCATGACGTGTTCTCCATCCAGGGATCAAACCCACCCCTCCTGCAGTAGAAGTCTAGAGCTTTAACCCTGGAGCACCAGGGAGGCCCTGGAAACTTCATGCTAAAGCAAATCTAGTTCCTCCCGCTAGAGAGCCTGGAAGCAGGGACAGCCTGTCAGCAACAAGCACACTCGCCCTCTACACACCGCTCTCCAGTGATGTGAACAAGAACTCCCCAGAGAAACGATTGATTCCGGGCTGAGGCAGGGAAAACAGTAGATGAGCCCAGAGCATCTTGGACTGCTAGAGAGTAAGGGAATGCTAAAACAAAGAAAAAACAGATGGGGTATCAGTCCAGGAGCCAACCTGAAAGAGGTCCCAGGGGCCAAACCTAGGCCAGGATGAGCCACAGAAGAAATACCAGAATTGGATTATAATCCAACACATAAAATAAATATCCATGAGTCCACACTGATGTAATGATTGAAGAATAAATAACTGGGGGAGACTAGACCAATCTTCCTTACAGAAGAATTCTGTAATAATTACTCAATAATTCATGTAGGTTTCCCCCTTCTGGGAGGTGGAGCTCAGTTCCCCACGGCTTTGACTGTGGAGTGAACTTAGTAAAATCTTCCAAAGAAAGGAAGTATAAAAAAGGTTTTTTAAAAAAAGAAACAATTTTACAGTAGAGAAACCTGACAAATACTGCCATAATCAAGTTAATGTCACCAATGAGGCAAACAAACTCAGAGCAACAGGAACACGTTTCTTGAATCTGATCGGTGTCAGCAAACACACAGAAGTTCCTGGGAGCCGCCCACTGCTCCAAGTGTTTTGCCCATCAGTTCAGTTCAGTTGCTCAGTTGTGTCCGACTCCTTGCAACACCATGGACTCCTCTTTGCATGCCAGGCCTCCCTGTTTATCACCAACTCCCAGAGCCTACTCACACTCAGGCCCATTGACTCTGTGATGCCATCCAACCATCTCATCCTCTGTCGACCCCTTCTCCTCCCACCTTCAACCTTTCCCAGCAGCAGGGTCTTTTCCAACGAGTCAGTTCTTCCCATCAGGTGGCCAAAGTATTGGAGTCTCAGCTTTAGCATCAGTCCTTCCAAAGAACATCTAAGACTGATCTCCTTTAGAATGGACTGGTTGGATCTCCTTGCAGTCCAAGGGACTCTCAAGAGTCTTCTCCAACACCACAGTTCAAAAGCATCAATTCTTTGGCACTCAGCTTTCTTCAGAGTCCAACTCTCACATCCATACATAACCACTGGAAAAACCATAGCTTTGACTAGACAGATCTTTGTTGGCAAAGTAATGTCTCTGCTTTTTAATATGCTGTCTAGGTTGGTCATAGCTTTTCTTCCAAGGAGCAAGCATCTTTTAATTTCATGGCTGCAGTCACCATCTGCAGTGATTTTGGAGCCCAAAATAAAGTCTGTCACTGTTTCCATTGTTTTCCCATCTATTTGCCATGAAGTGATGAAACCGGATGCCATGATCTTCGTTTTCTGAATGTTGAATTTTAAGCCAAATTTTTCATGCTCCTCTTTCACTTTCATCAAGAGGCTCTTTAGTTCTTCTTCACTTTCTGCCAAAAGGGTGGTATCATCTGCGTATCTGAGGTTATTTATATTTCTCCCGGCAATCTTGATTCCAGCTTGTGCTTCATCCAGCCCAGCGTTTCTCATGATGTACTCTGCATAGAAGTCAAATAAGCAGGGTGACAGTATGCAGCCTTGACATACTCCTTTCCCAATTTGGAACCAGTCTGTTGTTCCATGTCCAGTTCTAACTGTTGCTTTCTGACCTGCATACAGATCGCTCACGAGGCAGGCCAGGTGTTCTGGTATTCCCATCTCTTTCAGAATTTTCCACACTTCATGGTGATCCACACAGTCAAAGGCTTTGGTATAGTTAATAAAGCAGAAGTAGATGGTTTTCTGGAACTCTCTTGCTTTTTCGATGATCCAACAGATGTTGGTAATTTGATCTCTGATTCCTCTGCCTTTTCTAGAACCAGCTTGAACATCATGGTTTTTCTCCTTTGCATTTTGCTTCTCTTCTTTTCTCAGCTATTTGCAAGGCCTCCTCAGACAATCATTTTGCCTTTTTGCATTTCTTTTTCTTGGGGATAGTCTTGATCACTGCCTCCTATACAATGTCATGAACCTCTGTCCATAGTTCTTCAGGCACTGTCTATCAGATCTAATCCCTTGATCTATTTCTCACTTTCACTGTATAATCATAAGGGATTTGATTTACTTCATACTTGAATGATCTAGTGGTTTTCCCTACTTTCTTCAATTTAAGTCTGAATTTGGCAATACGGAGTTCATGATCTGAGCCACAGTCAGCTCCCAGTCTTGTTTTTGCTGCCTGTATAGAGTTTCTGCATCTTTGGCTGCAAAGAATGTAATCCGTCTGATTGTGGTGTTGACCATCTGGTGATGTTCCTGTGTAGAGTCTTCTCTTGTGTTTCTGGAAGAGGGTGTTTGCTATGACCAGTATGTTCTCTTGGCAAAACTCTGTTAGCCTTTGCCCTGCTTCATTCTGTACTCCAAGGCCAAATTTGCCTGTTACTGCAGGTGTCTTTTGACTTCCTAGGGTTACATTCCAGTCCCCTATGATGAAAAGTACGTCTTTTTTAGCTGTTAGTTCTAGAAGATCTTGTAGGTCTTCATAGAACCGTTCAACGTACAGATTGAACAATGAGACAGAGAGAAGTTCAGGAACGCATCAGAGCCATCAGCTCGAGCATAGAAAGCACAGGACTCAAGCCCAGGTAGTTGGGGCCTTGATAAAATGGTTTTCCGTTCGCCACCTTCAACAGCCAAGACAGGACATTGTCCTCTCTCTGCCATGATGGGCATCTCCCTGGAGACGCTTGAGAACACTGGGTCTGGGGCAACTGAGGCCACATAACCTGCCCGAGGTCTTCAAATGCCATAGCATTCCCCACTCCAGGCACCCACACTGGAGGGAGGAAGGCAAGGGCGGGGATGGTTTGCAGTTTCCTGCTGCTGTGAGCAAGGCTGGGCACCGGGTCATAGGGATGAATCAGGTCCTTCTCTGCCCTCACGGAGCTCTTAGTCAGGCTGAGGCAACAGCGGCAACACAGGGATCCTGGCCTAGAAGGAGAGGAGCTGGGTGTCATGGGAGCCAGAACCGTGCACCTGACCCAGGCTGGAAGACTCAGGCAGGCGTCCTGGAGGAAGAGGAGCCATTCGAGTTAAAGCCAAGGTCATGTGGGAGTCCACCGGATGAAGGGCAGAGGGGTCCCCAGAAGGGCCTGCCCTTGCCCTGCGCACGGCAGGCCTCTGAGACTGGGGCCCGCGCCTCCCCCACTGACCAGGACAAGCCCTACTCTGGCTCCGATGCCATCCCAGCCTCTGGCCATCATGCCATCAGCAGCCCTGTGATGCCCGCCCTGCCTGATCCTTCGTCTCCGGCCTCAGTCGTCTCAGCTGGGAAGTGGGCCTGCAGCCCGCTGCCCTCCCTGGGCTCTGAGCCACAGGGCCTTGGCACCCTTTGGCGCACCCAGCAAAGCCCTGGAGGAGGCCACGGCAGCAATTACGAGGGTGCTGGGTGGGGGCTGCCCTCCTTCCCTGCTGCCCTCAGTCTGAGTGGCAAGTCCCAACAGTGTCGCCAGGCGCTGGCCTTGCATTTTCTAATTAACTAGTAAACCTAGAGGAACGCCCCACCACTCCCGACTCTCGCTGCGGCCCAGGGCTGGGGATGGGGCGTGGTGCACGGCAGGTGCTGCGAGGACAGGCTGGGCGCTTGTGGTGTGTAAAGTGCTCGTGCTCTCAGCTCTGGCCTCTCTGCCTTGGTCCATGATCCCCATGCCTCCGTCTCCCCCTCCTCAGAGCAGTGGCCAGCACAGTAGGCCCTCAGGAAGCACCTGCTCAATAAACAAAGGATGAAGACGACAGCGGCCAGGCTTCGGGGACCTGGGGGCCCAGTGGCTCGCGTGGGTTAGTCGCTCAGTCCTATCTGACTCTACGACACCACAGACTTCTCAGTCCATGGACTCTCCAGGCAAGAGTGCTGGAGTGGGCTGCCATTCCCTTCTCCAGGAGATCTTCCCAACCTTGGGATTGAACCTAGGTCTTCTGCATTTCAGGCAGATTCTCTACCGTTTGAGCCACCAGCGAAATTAGGGGAGCCATATGTAGCCCGGTTATTCAATATCCCTCAATGTGGGTTGTGTCTGGGAGACATGCTATGCAGAAGGCCCCAGCTCCTGCAGGCTGCCGAGAACCATGCTGGCAGGAAAGGAGAAGGGATCGAGCATTTTTGAGCATCTATGTGCCAGTCAGCATGCCAAGCCCCAGGCCCACGTTGTCTTACAGAAGGATCACAATGACCCTGAAAAGTATGGATTATCCCCATTTTCCAGATGGGGACACTGAGGCTCAGTGAGGTTATGGTATCAGACCAAGAGCCCACAGCCAGGAGGTGACAGAGAGAATATAAGACAAGGGCCATCTCATCCCACTGCCTGCTGCTGAGTGACATCTGGGGAGGCTGTGGGGGGGGCCTAGGAAGCAGGAAGTCTCTTGACTGGGAGAGGAAGAGGGGCTCTGGTGGGTCGTCTCTTGACGGCCTTGCCGTAGGAGCCGGGCATGTCCATCGTGGGCACTGGCTCTTGGTCACGGGGAGGGCCTGGGGAAATCCTGGGGGCTCCTGCTGCCCACCACAGGTTGCCCTGCTCCTGGTACCCGCTCCCACGCAGCTCCAGGCGGCGGGCCCCACTCCAGCCCCGCGGGGTCTGGCTTGCCAGTGCAAACCTCGTCAGCGCTTCTCTGTCGGCAGCGCCGGAGTTTCTGGAAGCCGCAGCCGCGTCCCCTGCTGGGGCCTCGTTTCAGCAGCCTCATCACATTCCCCGGCGGCCTCGGGAGTCTGGACGTCGGATGCAGTTTCCACTCTGGTCTGGCAGCCAGGCAGCTGCGTGACCAGGCCCCCTGGTGGGCGGAGGGTCTGTGCCCCGGGGGCCGGGCCTCGGGGGCAGGCAGCCCAGCAGACCCAGGTGGTTACAGCCAAATCCGCACAGGTATCCACTGGGCCTCTCCGCAGACCCACACCCCTGCCACGCCTTCCAGACCCCAGCCTGTCCTCAGGGCTCACCCTCACCCCGAGCCCTGCCTGCCACTGCTCGGACCTCCCTTGTTTACGCCTGCGGAGATGGCACTCACTGCTCCAGGCTGGCTTGAGCTCTCCAGCCTCTCAGGGACCTCCAGAGCCAACGGGGTCGGCAAAACTCAGCTCCACTCTCCCCTGTGGTTTCGGCACACGGACCACAGCGGGGCTGGCATGGCATTCAGAGGCGGGGGCCTCCTCCCGGTCCTCCCGGCAGCCCCAGGCCCTCCATTTCTTCAGGAACCCCGTGAACTGGCACTGATTTCATCTACCCTGTGGGCGGGGGGGCTGTGAACCCCATTTGTCCAGGACCCGGTTTAGCTCACGTGTCCTGTATAATTAGCAAAGCGCCCCTTTCCATTCTGTGTCCCCACCTGGATGATCACTCAGTCACCCACCCCACCATGAGGTGCACAGAAGAGAAGCGTGTGCTTGGCCATGTCTGACTCTTTGTGACCCCCTGGACTGTATTCCGCCAGGCTCCTCTGTCCATGGGATTTTCCAGGCAAGAAGACTGGAGTGGGTTGCCACCCTCCTCCAGGGGATCTTCCCAACCGAGACTGAGCCCATGTCTCTTACATCTCCTGCGTTGGCAGTGGATTCTTTGCCACTGAGCCACTTGGGAAGGGAAAGCTTTGCCCAAAGCCCAGGGGCCAGAAGGTGCAGAGTCAGAGCGGGAATCCGGCATCTTGCCCCGACCCCTGCTGCCCACGGCCGGGGGTCCGAGTGACCGAGACCAGGCTTCCTCCCGGGCCCACTCTGTGCCACCTGCTGCCTGGAACTTTCCCCAAGACCCTTGGCACTACCCACCAGCTTCCTCTGAGCTTTTAGCTCACCCACCACCCAACTTAAAGGTACCCCTGACCCCCACCCCCACCATCTCTCCTTCACGCCCTTTTGACTCTTTGTAGTCACAGGCTCACATAATGTGGTGATTATCTGTCGCAGACACCTTCCTGCCTGGCAGCCAGTTCCATGAGGCCTGACACCTGGATGTCGCCCCTCCACGTTTTTCACGTCGGGATCAATACTGAATCTTGGTGCCAGGGAAAGCATGGGTGGAGAGAGAATCCAGGTGGCCTCTCGCAGACCCCATGCATCACAGCTCATGGCAAAAAGAATACTCAGAAGTCCAACCTGCTATGACCTAGAGAAGGAGCAATTTCATTGGGGGATGGGTCAGGGAAGGCTTCCTGGAGGAGGCAGTTTCTAAGCCGACTTAAAGGATGAGATGATAGGAGAAGAATGAGAATGTTAACTCAGAAGCCAAAGGAAGGCCAGTGTGGCAGAGTCTGACCGAGACCTCTGCTGCCGTTCTCAGGATGGAATTTTGATCCTGAGCCTGGGCGCCAAGGAGCAGCTCAGTGGGTCTTAACTTTGGTGGGGGGGATGGACAAGAAAAATGTCAACTTTAATTTTCTTCAGGGTTCTGCTACCCCCTTGTGAAAACAAAAAGAAATCAGCTAAGCATCGACTCTTAAAAAGAGAAAACTCAATTTTTTTTTTGCCTGCCCTTTGTGAGACCAGAGCTGCGCGGCCTGCCTGGCTCCGCAGGGCCTGCTCTCAGAACGGGACTGAGTTGCAGGTGCCCCGGCCCCCACCCCTGGCCATCTGTCTGGGAAGGCCCATTGTGGGGCTCTGACATCACAGCGGGGGGCAGCGTGATGTCACAGGCCCCACTGTGGAGGCCGAGGCGCCCCCTCCAGAGGCCGCCGCCCAATCCTATTAAGCACGGGCTGCGGACAAAGGCAGGCGCTTTGTGTTCTAGCCCCGTCTGAAGCGTGTCCCGGCGCGGAGGGCGGGGCGAGAGGGGCTGCGCATTCCAGAGGCCACCTCTCCCCGCGGGCCGGGTCAGGCTGGGGGCCCCGCTGCCCCCCGGGCCCAGCTCTGCTCACTGGACTCCCAGCAAGTGGGACAGCAGAGATAAAGAGAGCCGAGGTCCTACACCTCCTGCCCCAGATCCAAGGCCACCACCTGTGATGTGAGGCCAGAGACAGACACTCCTGGGCACCCCATGGGACAGGCAGCCTTGAGACACGGGAGAGGCCGGGCGGGAGACGGGGCAGGGGCGGCTGGAGTCAGAGGGCAAAACGCTGGGAGCACTGGGCGGGGAAGCGGCCTCGGCCACAGGTGGGGACCGGCCGAGAGAGGGCAGGACCAGCCACTCAGCAGCAGCGCCAGTGAGCAGCTCTGAGCACCTACTGAGCGCACCCTGGCCTGGGCAGTGGACTGCTCATCTGATCCTTGAAACCCTGGGCCGTCGTGCAGGCCTGGCCGCTCCGACAGGCACTCAGGGGTCCCTGGGGGAGGGGGCCGGGCCTCCTGAGGCTCAAGCTCTAGGTTTGCAGTTCCTCCTCCGCCACTGAGGTGCAGGCTCTCCCCTCACTGAGCCTCCCTTTACACAGCCATAAATGGAATGTTCACTGGAAGAGCTACTGCTGAAGCTGAAGCTCCAGTATTTGGCCACCTGATGCAAAGACCTGGCTCACTGGAAGACCCTGATGTTGGGAAAGACTGAAGGCAGGAGAAGGGGACGACAGAGGATGAGATGGTTGGATGGCATCACCGACTAGACGGACATGAATTTGAGTAAACTCCGGGAAATAGTGAGGGACAGGGAAGCCTGGCATGCTGCAGTCCATGGGGTCGCAGAGTCGGCCACGACTGAGCAGCGCTCGTAAACTGGGACTCAGTGTCCCTCTCACAGGGCTGTCCTGACGGCTGGACAAGACAGTGTGAGTGCCCAGGACGCTGCCCCAGACGGGGAGGGGCCCTCCAGCCCTACCGCCATCTCTCCTGGGGTTTCAATCCTCCCCAGGTGGCATCTGCGTCCTTTGAAGGACCTGTCTGGGGGCACCTAGGTGGGGGAGGGACAGCCCCTCCAAGAGAGGTCTGCGCTCCGCCCTGGGGCCTCCCAGTGGGTCTCTTCATCCTTGGCAGAGTGCCCAGGCGTGCAAGAAGGCCAGGGGTAGCTTGGTTTAGGACAACAAAGTCCTCTTTCTCCCCGGCCTGAGGAATGCCTGGCACCCCTCCCGCCCCCGCCCCATCCGTATCTGTTACCCAGACCCAGTGCTCACTCCACGGGGCCCAGGCTGGTCATGGGCTCCGCCCTGAGCCTCTGGGGCAGCGAGGACCCTCTGTGCTACGGATGTGCCTCCCCTGCCTGCCCTTCTCTCTCTCTCACGCACACACACCCACACACGCCCCCCAGAACAGCCCAGCCCTGGGCTCGCAGGCCTGAGCCCCACTCAGAACCTACGGCTGGTCCAGCCTGGGCCGCGGACGCCTGCAGCAGCCTGGGAAGGAAGACGGGCCCCAGAGGGTGAGCACCGCCTCGCCCTGTCGTTCCTGTGACTCTGTACTTGATGATGTTTTTAAAAATACCCTAACTTGGCAAAGCAGGAAGTCACAGCCCCACCCACGCCTGCCCCCTTTCTCTGAATTGGTGTGGGCATGTGAGGTCCCAAGGTCTGAGCTCCTGACTTTGTTCAAGCCTCTCATGTCTACCAAGGAGGACGCAGAGGCCCAGAATGGGCAAGAGGTTCCGAGGCCTCGGAGCCTGGTCGGGCTGGGCCCGCAGGGAGGATGGGCTGGTGAGGCCAGGCAAGCTCTCTCAGTCTGAGCCCAGCCAAGGGCAGGAGGAAGGCTGACTCCCTTCTGTCCAGATGGGGACACTGAGGCACTGCGAGGAGCCTCCCGGGGCTCCCAGTGGGGAGCAGTGAGTGTGCACTCTGGTCCTGGTCCCGAGGCGGGAGGGGCAGTCAGAGATGCTGAGCCCTGGGTGCCCTCCCTGCCCACCGCAGCGCCCAGGATGGCCCGAGGACTCAGCGAGGGTGGCAGGGGGAGCCTTCAGGTCCAGGCTGCTGCCCTGGTCTTGACCCCCATGGCAGGGTCTGCCCTCTTGCCATAGCCCTGGGCAGATTCTGCCCAGACACCTCAGGAATGTGTGGGGAACAGGGCTGGGGAAGAAGAGGCCTGGGGACCGGGGCAGGCGGACGCGGGAGCTGCGAGTCTGGACCTCCCTGCGCCCTGGGCTGGACCGGAGCCGGCAGAGGGGCCCCGAGGGCCCTCGGTCGTCCCTGAGTGCCCCGCGGCCCTCGGTGCGGCTCTGGCTTCCCGGCTGCACAGCGGAGCCCAGCGGCAGGGCACTGAGGCCTGGCGCTTGCTGGCCGCGTGAGGCTGGGGTTCTGGCAGGAGGGGGACAGAGGTGGGGGCCGCCCAGTGTGGGCTCTGCTCCCTGCCTCCCACCG
>SJYC01150882.1:0-21459 GCA_006408675.1 Madoqua kirkii | reverse complement strand
GATCCCAGTCTCTCCAAAGGCTTGCCGCCCTCGGTAACGTCTGTCTTGACTGTAGCCGTCTTCGTGGGTGTGACTGCTGTCTCCTGTGGTTCTGGTTTTCATTCCCAGTGCCTAGTGATGCTGGGTGCCATGCACTTACCGGCCATTCATATGTCTTTGGAGAAATGCCTATTCAATTCCCTTGCTCATTTTTTAGATGGGTCCTTTGTCGATTTTACTCTTGTGCTGTAAGAATTCTTTTTTAAAATTGATTTATTTTTAGTAGAAGATAACTGCTTTATAGAACTTTGCTGCTTTCTGTCAAACCTCAACAGGGAAGAGATCTTTATATATTCTACTTAGTAGGCCCTTGTCAGATGTCTGAATTGCAGACGCGTTTTTCTTCCTTCCTGTGGGCTGTCTTTTCACCTTTTTGATGGTACCCTTTGAAGCATAAAGGTTTTAAATGTTGATGACGTCCGATTTCTCTATCTTCACTTTGCTTGTGCTGAGTCATCATTTCTGAGAAACCGTTGTTGAATATCCAAGGTTACACAGACTCACACTTGTTTCCTTCTTTTTGGGGCCACATCCCGCGGCTTGTGCCACTTCCCGTCCCCAACCAGGGAGCAAACTCGTGCTCCCGGCACTGGAAGCTCAAGTCCCAGCCACTGGGCTGCCAGGGAATTCCCTGCTCTTGTGCACTTCTAAGAGTTTTATGATTCTAGCTCTTAGATTTAAAACTTTGGACCTTTTTGAGAGAATGGTGTATGTGAAATACGAGGTCAAATAGAAATCCAATTCCATTCTTTTGCATGGGAAAATCCAGTTGTCCCACCTTTATTTGTTGATAAAGCTACTTCCCGATTGCATTTTCCTGGCACCTTGTCAAACACCAGATGGCCGTAGTGTGAGGGTCTACTTCTGGGCTTTCGGCTCTACCCTTAGGTCTAAATGTATGTCCCGATGCCACTATTATAGTCTTGATTTCTGTGGCCTTAGAGTAAGTTTTAAGGTTAGGAAGTGTGAGTTTTCTAAATTTATTATTATTCAAGATTTTTTTTTTCTAGTCTGGGTCCCTTCAATTTCCAAATGAATTCTAGAATGAGTTTGTCCATGAGGATCTTTGAACCTGTGATTCTGAAGCCATAATTTTTGAAAATTTGAAATATCTGAAGTCACTGTGGTCTGTGTCTGCCATAGTTTTAAGAATTCATTGAGATATTACTGACATATAACATCATGCAGGTGTAGGGTGTGCTGGATGCTGGTGGGTGCGTCTACATATCGCGATGCGCTTTCCGCCTTCACGCTCATTGGCGCCTCCAGCTTGCAACCTGGCGGTTATCTGCAGTGCCTTCTGTTGCTGCTGGTTTGGTCTTATTTCCTTATGTACTTAGTTATCCTTGACTGTGTGCAAGTCACTGTTTTTGAAAATTTGAAATAATTTGAAATTACTAAGACTATAATTTGAAAATTATCTGTGAAAAGAGCATGAGGCCCGAGACGACGGCGTCTCCATCCAGACGAGCGCCGTGCTCGCCTCTCCCAGCGCCTGGAGCAGTGCCCACCCTCACCGCCGCAGCTCAGGTCTCAGTTCCACGAGCCATCCTGGTGACTGGGCTCAAGGCTGGGTTTTCTTCTGGTTCACCTTATTCTGAGGATGTCTCTGTTTAAAGATGTGGGGTATCAGGCTGCCCGTCCTGGGCAAAAAGCGAGGTTTCCCTTTTATTCTTCTTTCCCTGCCTCCCTTGAGGCCATCACAAGAGCTCAGTTTCAAAGCTGCCTTTTCCGGATTGGCAGTTACCTTCAGGGCAGACAGGAATCTCCAGTCTGGGCTTTCCCCTCTGGATTTTTGCCCTCTGCTGGATTCTTACTATGGAATTCTTTCTTCTTTTTAAAAATGTATTTATTTTCTGCTGCACCACGGGGCACGTGGGGGTCTTCGTTTACTGACCAGGGGTGAACCCAGGCCCCCTGCATTGGGAGCATGCAGTCTTAGCCACTGGGCCTCCAGGGAAGTCCCCTTTCTTTCTTTTTAGAAGCCTGATCCATTGCGCCCTTCCTGGCTGTGCTGGGTCTTTGGCAATGTGCACGGGCTTTCTCTGGTTGTGGGGAGCAGGCGCTACTCTCCGTGGCTGCAAACCCACGTGCCTGCATTGGCAGGTGGAGTCTTAACCGCTGGGCCCCCAGTGAAGTCCTTGGAATTCCTGTTAATTGTTTGATGGTCTTAAGAAGATGGTCTTTTGAATTGGATCTAGGGACTCTGGTTGTCTTCAGAGGAGGGTTGTTCCAAATCATGTGTCCCAGGAGTCCTGGTGCAGAGGCCCTGGACTCCTGCCTCCACTGGCGTTTCTCCACCCTTGCCCAGGCTGTGTCCTGGTGGCTCAGACGGTGAAGAGTCTGCCTGCAATGCGAGACACCTAGGTTTGATCCCTGGGTTGGGAAGATCCCCTGGAAGAGGGCCTGGCAACCCACTCCAGTATCCTTGCCTGGAGAATCCCATGGACAGGGGCCTGGCGGGGGGCAGTCCGTGGGTTCCAAAGAGTGCCGAGCTACTGAGCACAGCAGCGGGCTGCCTCCAGGCGACATCCTCTCCGGTCTCATCGCGGGCACGCCCACTCTCAAAGCCCTACTCAGAATTTGGCCACTATTGGCTCTCCCAGCTCATGGTCCCTTGCTCGCAGCCCTGGTCCCTGGAGTCCACATCTCCACGCCTGTGTTTCTTTACCATCAAACATGTGTGTGGCCGCCAGGCCTGTTCCAAGCCCCGGAACGCAGCTGTGACCCACACAGAGGCTGCCCTTCCCCTCCAGGAGGTTAATGAGAAGTTGGCCGCAAAGCAGTGGGCTCTGGGCTGGGAGGAGGAAGCAGGAGCCACGGAGTACACTGCAAGGAGATTCAAGCAGGGGAGGCTTCCAAGAGGAAGTGTTTAAACTGAGGCCTGAAGGACGGGTAGCGATTATCCAGCACCCGTGTCTGTGAGGGTGCTGAGCGGAGCTGGCGAGTCAGCCCGGAGGCTGCGGGGGGATGGAGGGGCAGGGAGAAGCTGGGAGGCGCCGCACGCAGCACCCCGGCTGCCTTTATGGGTCCCCTCTTCCTGCCTCCCCCCAGAGACGGGCCTACAAAGATGAGCGGCCCCATGCTTGAGGGAAAGCAGACGCCCTTGACCTTCAGCGCCACGCAGCCTCTTTCAGGAAAGGTTGCCGTCCTTGGCTCGCCTCAGTCCTGGGCTCCAGCCTCCTCCTCTGCTCCTGCCGGGGCGGAACGGGAGCCGCCACATCCGCTCGGCTCCAGAGAAGCCGGATGCAGCGCTGAAAGAAGCCACAGAGCCGGCTCCCTCAACCGCGGCTGCCAGGGCGCCCTCTGCTCAGCCTCGAGGCGCTTCCTGCGCCACCTCCGGCTCCATCCTCCCATCTGTTTGCCTTGGACGGGATCCTTGTGCTCGGGAACCTGAGGGACGGGGTGATGCCCCTCTCTTGCCCCCACGTGCAGCCGGGGGTGCAGTGACTGGAGACATACGGAACCCCCAGCCCCTCTCTTGCCCCCACGTGCAGCCGGGGATACAGTGACTGGAGACATACGGGACCCCCAGCCCCTCTCTTGCCCCCACGGCCCCCTTGATGTGGGCCCAAGCCTGGAAGGGAAAGTCAGTTAACCCTCAGGAACCAGGAGCTGAAGGGGTGAATGGGAGGTCGCTGTCCTGACCTGAAGGCTTGTTGCAGGGAGCTGGGTACGTGACCCTACCTGAGGAGGGACTCCTTTATCCCACCCCATCCCATTGTCCAGATGGATAAACCAAGGCTCAGGTCACGTGCAAATGGGGGGCAGTGGCAAGAGCTGAACCCAGGTTCCCTGCGTCTTCTCCTGTCCCCTCCTCAAGACGCCCCCATGGTCGGGGGGCCTCAAAGCTCACCCTCTGGCTGCGCTGGACGGGACCGTAGGAGTTAACCAAGGAGTTAACCGCTCTCCAGCTCCAGAGCCTGAAACTCGGCCTCCTGGGAACAGATGGGGATGAGGGGCCCCATTCTACCCCGTGACATTTCATCAGAGGCTGACACCTTCCTGGCCCAAAGCTCCAGGGCCGAACACAGACTGCGCGGAACACAGCAGGCCTGGGAGGCTTTCCTGAGCCTGTCAGAGCCTCCCAGGCAAAGACCCCGGAAACGCAGCTGAGCAAAGCTGGCTGCTGCTGTGGCGACGGGGGTGGACGCTGAGGGGCGGCTCCCGAGAGGCAGCTGGGCAGGACTTGGGGAGGGCTCCGGGCTGGAGTTAGGCGCTCTGGGAAAGGCTCGAGGGGGTGGAGCTCACTCTGGGCTGGATGCGTCCGGAAGCGGGGGTGACTGTGTGGCGGGGTGACTGTGTGGCGGGGTGACTGTGTGGCGGGGTGCCCTGACGGTTTTAATCTGGAAGTGAGGAGGGATGAACCGAAGCTCAAGCTGTGATCAGCAAAGAAGCAGTCGTCACTCACTCAGCTGGGCGTCTGGTCATTCCTGTGGTTTGGTCACATTCATCTTTTGTCTGCATTCAGACTTGGTTATCGAGTGGTCTTGATTTCTGTCTTGATCCCTCCCGGTCCTCGGGGGGCCTTGTCTGATGCTGGTGATCTGCGAAACCGCTCTGCTTACTGGGAGTGCGCGGGGGCCCAGGTGGGGCGGCCAGGCTGCTCCCGGATGTCTGTAGGGGCTGCGTTTCTCTTTCAAAGCCTGAAACGAAATACGTGGAGCCTGGGAACACCGGCCACCTCACACAGGAGACCTGTAACTGGATAAATGTCAGCCGTGCCTTGTCTGTGGGTCCCAAGGCCGCAGAGGAGGTTCAGCTGAGGGAGAAGCCAAGGGCCTCTGGAGTCAGGCCTGGGTTCAGAGTCTGCCTTGTTCAAGCTCTTAGGTCACCTTCCTCCTTGCAACGGCACCCACCCACGGATACTTAGCGGATGCCTACTGCATGCCAGGGAGGGGAGCCTTGGGCGAGAGCCCTCACTCTCCGGACGCAGTCTCAGTTCAGTCCAGGCACTCAGTCGTGGCCGACGCTGTGACCCCATTTCTCTGCCTTCAATCTTTCCCAGCATCAGGTGAGTCTGCTCTTCGCATCAGGGGGCCAAAGTGTTGGGAGTTTCAGCTTCAGCATCAGTTCTTCCAATGAATATTCAGGACTGATTTCCTTTAGGATGGACTGGTTGGATCTCCTTGCAGTCCAAGGGACTCTCAAGAGTCTTCTCCAACACCACAGTTCAAAAGCAGTAATTCTTCGGTGCTCAGCTTTCTTTATAGTCCAACTCTCATGTCATAATGACCACTGGAAAAACCATAGCCTTGACTAGACGGACCTTTGTTGGCAAAATAACATCTCTCCTTCTTAATATGCTGTCTAGGTTGGTCATAACTTTTCTTCCAAGGACTCAGTTTACCCCTCTAGTAAATGGGAAGAAGATTGGTCTGAAAGATTAACTACTGTCTATCTCCCAGGGTTGCTGTGAGGTTCACTGAAAATCTGTGTGGAGTGTCTCAAGCACTGTCTGGCACATGTCATCTATTCTTCCCAGGGGCCCCCGCCTCTCCTGACCACCCCTGCCTTGCCGGCCCTCTTTGTCATAATGACCACTGGAAAACCATAGCCTTGACTAGACGGACCTTTGTTGGCAAAATAACATCTCTCCTTCTTAATATGCTGTCTAGGTTGGTCATAACTTTTCTTCCAAGGACTCAGTTTACCCCTCTAGTAAATGGGAAGAAGATTGGTCTGAAAGATTAACTACTGTCTATCTCCCAGGGTTGCTGTGAGGTTCACTGAAAATCTGTGTGGAGTGTCTCAAGCACTGTCTGGCACATGTCATCTATTCTTCCCAGGGGCCCCCGCCTCTCCTGACCACCCCTGCCTTGCCGGCCCTCTGTTGGTGGGAAAGAAGAGGCGCGTTCCAGGTCTAGCCTGCTCAGGGCAGTGAGTCCCAGGGATGGGACTGATCCCTGAGATGCCAGCTGGTTGCCGAGCAGGTCTGCAGCTCACCAGGCAGGAGGAGGGCCTGGCCCCTGAGGTCTGTGTGTTCAGCTGCTTCCTGGGGCTGGACCATGTGGTACAGTGGTGTGGGAGTGGTGACCTCAAAGCTCGGAGTTTCCCTGAAGACAGCCCAGGTGCCCCAGCTCTGCCCAGGTACCCTCTCCACCTGGCTGCACCGTGGTCTGGATGCTGCCTGTTCTTGGGCCCAAATGTGTGCCTTACGGGGGCGCCTTCCCCGGCCTTCTGCACAGCAGTGGTGCCAATCGCTTACTGGGGCCTGCGGAGGCTGCGAGGGCACCGGGTGTGGGGGCGGGAGACTGCCTGTCCCGTCCTGCCCTCTCCCGGTTGCGGAGGAGGGTGGTGACAGAGGAGGGCACGAGGCCAGTCCTGGAGGAAGCGTGTGTATCTGCCGGTGGTGGCGGAACAGAGGGCCCGTTGCAGGGCGTCAGTGGTGTGGCAGATGGGGGCCTCCGCAGATAGGGCCTCCGCAGATGGGGCATCTGCAGATGGGGGCCTCCATAGATGGGGCCTCCATAGATGGGGCCTCCGCAGATGGGGCCTCCATAGATGGGGCCTCCGCAGATGGGGCCTCCATAGATGGGCCCACCGCAGATGGGGGCCTCCGTAGATGGGGCCACCGCAGATGGGGCCCTCCGTAGATAGGCCCTCCACAGATGGGGGCCTCCGTAGATGGGGCCCTCTGCAGCTGGCCCCCACAGCTGGGCCTCCGCTGAGGGCTTTGTGGGGTGTGGATGTGCACGGACAGGGCTCTGGCACCTGGGGAGGCGCCCTGCACTCCTCTCCATGTGCTGCCCCCACAGTGGTGGGTGGGTCTCAGAACCAGCCTGGGCTGAGGATCTGAAATAGCGGGGGCCGCCCCTCCGGAGGGCGACTGCTGGCTGTGTGTCCTTGGCCCGGCTGCTCGCCTTCTCTGAGCCTCCTTCATTCACTCCACAAGTGCCGCTTGTGCTCTCGCCGCGTGGCAGGCCCTGGGAAGGCAGGGACGGGCACGTGAGAGGGAGTCCGATCCCTCAGGCAGCCTTCAGTCTCACCTGAGCGTC
Organism: Madoqua kirkii; assembly: GCA_006408675.1. Classification (NCBI taxonomy): domain Eukaryota; kingdom Metazoa; phylum Chordata; class Mammalia; order Artiodactyla; family Bovidae; genus Madoqua; species Madoqua kirkii. Next base: position 14,422 of record SJYC01150882.1, on the reverse strand, counting down.
CCCGTTTTTAAAGGGCAGGTGGCAACGCCTGTCTCCCAGATAGTGTGTGCCAAGGGCAGGGCCTCGGGTCTCAGTAGTCCGTGGAGACTGGTTTTTCTCCTTGTCCTGGAAACCCTGGGGCTGCACCCCTCCTTCCAAAGGACACAGCTCTCAGCTGGTGGGGACGGGGGCTAAGGGGGCCCCTTCAGGGTGCAACCCAGCGCCCCGACGGCCCTTGTCCTGCTCCGTGGGCCCGGGGAGCCAGCGGCAGAGGCAGGCGGGCCGGGGTGGTGGAGGTAGGGGCCTGGGATCCCGAGAGCCTGGCGCCTTCCCAGCACCAGCGCAGGGAAGATGTGGGCTAGGTGTGGGCCCCCCGCTCACCCCCACCCCGCCCAGGACGGGCACAGGTGAGGGACGGAACTCCTCTAACGAGTTGGGGCACCCTCTTCTCCCTGGGCGGGGCTCTGGGGAGGGGGCTGCTGAGAGGGCAGCGGAGGTGACTGCCAGCTTCCCGCTGGGCTGCTGTTCACGCCCAGGTGGTGAGCTGGCTCTTGGCTTCACTGCCTGCTCACCTGGCCAGGTACATCCGGAGACGCACCCAGCGCTCTGACCCTGCTGGGCCTGGGCCAGGAGAGGCGGCAGTGGAGGAGGACTCTGGGCCCCGCTTAGAGCTGAGTGCCTGATCTCTCCCACCGCCTGCTTTCTGACATGGGCCGAGGGCAGCTCCTCTGAGTCTAAGCAGCTGCAGACCCTCTTGGGGCGGGGAGGCAGGTAGTGTCTCAGGTGCCCCCGGGCTGGCAAGACAATCCCACGGGGAAGCTGGTGACCTCTCTTCCGCACCCGTGGACTTGGGGTGGGGGGTGCATCTCTCCAAGGGCAGCTGCCAGCTGCTGGCCCAGAGGCAGGTGAGGAGGAAACAGGTCACAGCTCACGTGGGGAAGATGCAAGTGAGGCCCGAGAGAGCTGGAATAGCCAAGAGGGGGGCGCCGGCTCAGCAGAGATGCTTGCAGTTGCTGACCTGAGCCGCCTCAGGGCCGGCCTTTGACAGCAGTGGGGAGACGGTCAAGCAGAGACAGAGGAGGGGCTGGAAGTCTGATCCCCTCTCCTGACACCAGCTGGAGGGCACGTGCTGTCTCTTATACACATCTAGATGTGTATAAGAGACAGTCCTGGGGCTGGACCATGTGGTACAGTGGTGTGGGAGTGGTGACCTCAAAGCTCGGAGTTTCCCTGAAGACAGCCCAGGTGCCCCAGCTCTGCCCAGGTACCCTCTCCACCTGGCTGCACCGTGGTCTGGATGCTGCCTGTTCTTGGGCCCAAATGTGTGCCTTACGGGGGCGCCTTCCCCGGCCTTCTGCACAGCAGTGGTGCCAATCGCTTACTGGGGCCTGCGGAGGCTGCGAGGGCACCGGGTGTGGGGGCGGGAGACTGCCTGTCCCGTCCTGCCCTCTCCCGGTTGCGGAGGAGGGTGGTGACAGAGGAGGGCACGAGGCCAGTCCTGGAGGAAGCGTGTGTATCTGCCGGTGGTGGCGGAACAGAGGGCCCGTTGCAGGGCGTCAGTGGTGTGGCAGATGGGGGCCTCCGCAGATAGGGCCTCCGCAGATGGGGCATCTGCAGATGGGGGCCTCCATAGATGGGGCCTCCATAGATGGGGCCTCCGCAGATGGGGCCTCCATAGATGGGGCCTCCGCAGATGGGGCCTCCATAGATGGGCCCACCGCAGATGGGGGCCTCCGTAGATGGGGCCCTCTGCAGCTGGCCCCCACAGCTGGGCCTCCGCTGAGGGCTTTGTGGGGTGTGGATGTGCACGGACAGGGCTCTGGCACCTGGGGAGGCGCCCTGCACTCCTCTCCATGTGCTGCCCCCACAGTGGTGGGTGGGTCTCAGAACCAGCCTGGGCTGAGGATCTGAAATAGCGGGGGCCGCCCCTCCGGAGGGCGACTGCTGGCTGTGTGTCCTTGGCCCGGCTGCTCGCCTTCTCTGAGCCTCCTTCACTCACTCCACAAGTGCCGCTTGTGCTCTCGCCGCGTGGCAGGCCCTGGGAAGGCAGGGACGGGCACGTGAGAGGGAGTCCGATCCCTCAGGCAGCCTTCAGTCTCACCTGAGCGTCCCCGTTTTTAAAGGGCAGGTGGCAACGCCTGTCTCCCAGATAGTGTGTGCCAAGGGCAGGGCCTCGGGTCTCAGTAGTCCGTGGAGACTGGTTTTTCTCCTTGTCCTGGAAACCCTGGGGCTGCACCCCTCCTTCCAAAGGACACAGCTCTCAGCTGGTGGGGACGGGGGCTAAGGGGGCCCCTTCAGGGTGCAACCCAGCGCCCCGACGGCCCTTGTCCTGCTCCGTGGGCCCGGGGAGCCAGCGGCAGAGGCAGGCGGGCCGGGGTGGTGGAGGTAGGGGCCTGGGATCCCGAGAGCCTGGCGCCTTCCCAGCACCAGCGCAGGGAAGATGTGGGCTAGGTGTGGGCCCCCCGCTCACCCCCACCCCGCCCAGGACGGGCACAGGTGAGGGACGGAACTCCTCTAACGAGTTGGGGCACCCTCTTCTCCCTGGGCGGGGCTCTGGGGAGGGGGCTGCTGAGAGGGCAGCGGAGGTGACTGCCAGCTTCCCGCTGGGCTGCTGTTCACGCCCAGGTGGTGAGCTGGCTCTTGGCTTCACTGCCTGCTCACCTGGCCAGGTACATCCGGAGACGCACCCAGCGCTCTGACCCTGCTGGGCCTGGGCCAGGAGAGGCGGCAGTGGAGGAGGACTCTGGGCCCCGCTTAGAGCTGAGTGCCTGATCTCTCCCACCGCCTGCTTTCTGACATGGGCCGAGGGCAGCTCCTCTGAGTCTAAGCAGCTGCAGACCCTCTTGGGGCGGGGAGGCAGGTAGTGTCTCAGGTGCCCCCGGGCTGGCAAGACAATCCCACGGGGAAGCTGGTGACCTCTCTTCCGCACCCGTGGACTTGGGGTGGGGGGTGCATCTCTCCAAGGGCAGCTGCCAGCTGCTGGCCCAGAGGCAGGTGAGGAGGAAACAGGTCACAGCTCACGTGGGGAAGATGCAAGTGAGGCCCGAGAGAGCTGGAATAGCCAAGAGGGGGGCGCCGGCTCAGCAGAGATGCTTGCAGTTGCTGACCTGAGCCGCCTCAGGGCCGGCCTTTGACAGCAGTGGGGAGACGGTCAAGCAGAGACAGAGGAGGGGCTGGAAGTCTGATCCCCTCTCCTGACACCAGCTGGAGGGCACGTGCTGTCTCTTATACACATCTAGATGTGTATAAGAGACAGTCCTGGGGCTGGACCATGTGGTACAGTGGTGTGGGAGTGGTGACCTCAAAGCTCGGAGTTTCCCTGAAGACAGCCCAGGTGCCCCAGCTCTGCCCAGGTACCCTCTCCACCTGGCTGCACCGTGGTCTGGATGCTGCCTGTTCTTGGGCCCAAATGTGTGCCTTACGGGGGCGCCTTCCCCGGCCTTCTGCACAGCAGTGGTGCCAATCGCTTACTGGGGCCTGCGGAGGCTGCGAGGGCACCGGGTGTGGGGGCGGGAGACTGCCTGTCCCGTCCTGCCCTCTCCCGGTTGCGGAGGAGGGTGGTGACAGAGGAGGGCACGAGTCATTCCCTTCCACGTCCCAGCCATCGCCGTGGAAAGAACCAGGCTTGGGAGCTCTTGGTCGGAACTGCACAGCGAACCACTCTGACCTCTCTGAGCCTCAGTCTTCCTCTTCTGTACGATGGGCAAATGCACCGCCTCTCAGGGCCTGTGCGAGGTGCAGAGGTCAGATTGCTGCTGTCCAGTCGCTCAGTCTCGTCCGCCTCTTTGCAACCCCGTGGACCGCAGCGCACCAGGCCTCCCTGTCCATCACCAACTCCAGGGGTTCACCCAAACTCATGTCCTTCGAGTGGTGATGCCATCCAACCATCTCTTCCTCTGCCATCCCCTTCTCTTGCCCTCCATCTTTCCCAGCATCAGGGTCTTACTAATGAGCCTTCACATCAGCCAGCTGTGCCAGGCAATTTGTATCTGCCACGCATGGATTAATTTATTCCTCTCGTCAGCTCTCTGAGGCAAGCGTCATTATAGCCCCATTTGACAGTCAAGGAAGCTGGGGCTTAGAGAGTCCAGGAGACACGCGGTGAGCTGGGAGGAGGGGGGCCCGTGGCCACCCCTGTCGCTCTCAGAGGGCAGAGGAGGGAGGCAGGGGCTTGGGTCCGGGCCTGGGCACGTGGCAGCTGCAGGAGAACAGACCAGCAGCGCAGTTTCTGGCCGCAGCTGGCCCCTCGGAGGGGTGTCTCACCATCCAGACAGGGGTTTCCTTCCAGCCACCTTCCCAACTTTCGTTTCCCGTCACTAGGCTGGCTCCCTAGTGACAGGGACCGACACCCAGGCCCCCACCCCCAGCTGAGGTTCTTCTCAGGAGGATGGCCTCGGCTTCCCAGACCTTGCCCCAGGGGACACCGCCTCCTCCCAGCCCCTCTGCTGTCCAGGCCGGAGCCCTGCCTCCATCCTGTGCGCGTTCCCTGCTGCCTTGGGCTCCCGCTGCCCTGGTCTAGGCGTCCTCTGGTCGGGGCACTGATGCTGGGGCATCCAGAGAGAGGCGGGGAGGGGTTCTGTTCTGGCCCAGTTCTGACCTCACTTTCATTTTACTTGCAAAGAGCAAGGCGCAGGGACCTAAGGCCATCAGCACAGAGCCTCGGAGGAGGAGCCCACTCCGTGCCGGCACGCCCACCCCTCACCCCGCCTCTGCTGAGCCCCGCCCCCTCTTTCCAGATCCCCGCTGCTGCCCAGTCTTCGGCCTCCAGTCTGCCCCTTCCAGAAGCCCCACTGGACCATCTCCCACCCCTCTGCTGACCCGCCAGTGGCTCCGCTGTGCTTCCTGGTGGCGCGCTGGCCTCCAGGACCCTCCCTGCGGTGACCGGCCAGGCGCGAGCCAGCTGGGCCTGAGGCCACCTCCCGGCCCTGCGTCCAGAGCGAGGGGGCAGCAGTCCCCCGTGGGTCGCCAGGAGACCCTTCACATGCTCTGGGTCCCCCCTGGGCAGTCCAGCAGGACCCCCACCCAGGGCTGAGCCCCCCTCTGGAGACCCCCAGGCCCCTGGAAACCAGAGCTGGTGAGCGGGCGGGTGGCCTGTGCACAGCTCCCTGGGGCACGGCCCTGCACCGGCCCTGCTGGGCACCCCCGGCCTCTCTTCCACAAGCAGCCCCCCTTCCAGGGAGCAACCAGAGGGCCAGCTGCTTCCTGGCGGGCAGGCTTGGGAGACAGGGCGGCGAGGCCTCAGCTCCGTGCATTTCCACCTCCCGGCAGGGAGGCCTCCACCACAGGGCCAACCCCACCTGCCGGCTGCCCCCCATAGGTTGCCTTCCGGCCTGGGCCAGGCTCAGCCCCAGGGCTGCGGGTCAGGTAGCCAGGCTCGCTCCTCCTCTCGCGGCCGTGTTCCTGCCGGGAGCACACAATGAGGCCTGCCCCACGCGACCCACCCAGGGAGGCGCTCCTGCCAGTGCCGAGAGTGGCGACCTGGGACGGGCGACTCCGTCTCTGAGCCCCGGTGCCCTGGTGAGAAGTGAGGAGTGAGACAAGGTCATGGGAGGCCACTCTCCCACGATGATAAGAGAAACTCTCTGTGAGCACCGAGTGTGTGTCCTCGTGAATACCGCAGAAGCTGGCGCCCAGCGAGGTGAGCCCCCCTCCGGAGCCCAGCCCCCTCCGCACCGGGCTTCCCCCTGCGGCCGGCCTCCCAGAGCTTCCTCCTGCTGCTCAGAGTCCAGATCTGATTGGATCTGCTCAGAGTGCTCTGGCGCTCGTGTCTGAGTTTCCTGAGTGCTACAAAGGTCCTTAAAGTAACCCCCACTCCCTAGGTTAGTTGTTGTTGCTTAGTTGCTAAATTGTGTCATACCCCGTGGACCGCAGCGCACCAGGCCTCCCTGTCCATCACCAACTCCAGGGGTTCACCCAAACTCATGTCCTTCGAGTGGGTGATGCCATCCAACCATCTCTTCCTCTGCCATCCCCTTCTCTTGCCCTCCATCTTTCCCAGCATCAGGGTCTTACTAATGAGCCTTCACATCAGCCAGCTGTGCCAGGCAATTTGTATCTGCCACGCATGGATTAATTTATTCCTCTCGTCAGCTCTCTGAGGCAAGCGTCATTATAGCCCCATTTGACAGTCAAGGAAGCTGGGGCTTAGAGAGTCCAGGAGACACGCGGTGAGCTGGGAGAAGGGGGGCCCGTGGCCACCCCTGTCGCTCTCAGAGGGCAGAGGAGGGAGGCAGGGGCTTGGGTCCGGGCCTGGGCACGTGGCAGCTGCAGGAGAACAGACCAGCAGCGCAGTTTCTGGCCGCAGCTGGCCCCTCGGAGGGGTGTCTCACCATCCAGACAGGGGTTTCCTTCCAGCCACCTTCCCAACTTTCGTTTCCCGTCACTAGGCTGGCTCCCTAGTGACAGGGACCGACACCCAGGCCCCCACCCCCAGCTGAGGTTCTTCTCAGGAGGATGGCCTCGGCTTCCCAGACCTTGCCCCAGGGGACACCGCCTCCTCCCAGCCCCTCTGCTGTCCAGGCCGGAGCCCTGCCTCCATCCTGTGCGCGTTCCCTGCTGCCTTGGGCTCCCGCTGCCCTGGTCTAGGCGTCCTCTGGTCGGGGCACTGATGCTGGGGCATCCAGAGAGAGGCGGGGAGGGGTTCTGTTCTGGCCCAGTTCTGACCTCACTTTCATTTTACTTGCAAAGAGCAAGGCGCAGGGACCTAAGGCCATCAGCACAGAGCCTCGGAGGAGGAGCCCACTCCGTGCCGGCACGCCCACCCCTCACCCCGCCTCTGCTGAGCCCCGCCCCCTCTTTCCAGATCCCCGCTGCTGCCCAGTCTTCGGCCTCCAGTCTGCCCCTTCCAGAAGCCCCACTGGACCATCTCCCACCCCTCTGCTGACCCGCCAGTGGCTCCGCTGTGCTTCCTGGTGGCGCGCTGGCCTCCAGGACCCTCCCTGCGGTGACCGGCCAGGCCGCGAGCCAGCTGGGCCTGAGGCCACCTCCCGGCCCTGCGTCCAGAGCGAGGGGGCAGCAGTCCCCCGTGGGTCGCCAGGAGACCCTTCACATGCTCTGGGTCCCCCCTGGGCAGTCCAGCAGGACCCCCACCCAGGGCTGAGCCCCCCTCTGGAGACCCCCAGGCCCCTGGAAACCAGAGCTGGTGAGCGGGCGGGTGGCCTGTGCACAGCTCCCTGGGGCACGGCCCTGCACCGGCCCTGCTGGGCACCCCCGGCCTCTCTTCCACAAGCAGCCCCCCTTCCAGGGAGCAACCAGCGGGCCAGCTGCTTCCTGGCGGGCAGGCTTGGGAGACAGGGCGGCGAGGCCTCAGCTCCGTGCATTTCCACCTCCCGGCAGGGAGGCCTCCACCACAGGGCCAACCCCACCTGCCGGCTGCCCCCCATAGGTTGCCTTCCGGCCTGGGCCAGGCTCAGCCCCAGGGCTGCGGGTCAGGTAGCCAGGCTCGCTCCTCCTCTCGCGGCCGTGTTCCTGCCGGGAGCACACAATGAGGCCTGCCCCACGCGACCCACCCAGGGAGGCGCTCCTGCCAGTGCCGAGAGTGGCGACCTGGGACGGGCGACTCCGTCTCTGAGCCCCGGTGCCCTGGTGAGAAGTGAGGAGTGAGACAAGGTCATGGGAGGCCACTCTCCCACGATGATAAGAGAAACTCTCTGTGAGCACCGAGTGTGTGTCCTCGTGAATACCGCAGAAGCTGGCGCCCAGCGAGGTGAGCCCCCCTCCGGAGCCCAGCCCCCTCCGCACCGGGCTTCCCCCTGCGGCCGGCCTCCCAGAGCTTCCTCCTGCTGCTCAGAGTCCAGATCTGATTGGATCTGCTCAGAGTGCTCTGGCGCTCGTGTCTGAGTTTCCTGAGTGCTACAAAGGTCCTTAAAGTAACCCCCACTCCCTAGGTTAGTTGTTGTTGCTTAGTTGCTAAATTGTGTCAGACTCTTTGCAACCCCATGGACTGTAGCCCACCAGGCTCTTCTGTCCATGGGATTCTCCAGGCCTGAATACTGGAGTGGGTTGCCGTGCCCTCCTCCAAGGGATCTTCCCAACCCAGGAATCGAACGTGGGTCTCCTGCATCGGCAGGCGGACTCTTCACCACTGAGCCACCTGGCAAGCTCCTAAGCTTCGAGGCCCAGAAGGTCAGCGTGTGTGGAAGCCTCCACCCAGTGAGGTGCGGCTCCCGAGGACTGGCTGTTGACGGGACTGACTTGCAGGCCCCCTGCGTGCCTGCTCCTCCCTGCCTCCCTGCACTTCCGACTCCCTTATCTCGGGGTCGCCACTGCCTCGGGCCTCCAAGCCCGCTGGAAGAGCCCTCCTCAGACAGACCCTGCCCCAGAGCCGCTCGCTCTCGCCGCCACAAGCCTCTCCCCAGATCAGCTCCTGCCTCTCCAGCAGGCCTTGCTGGGTCTCCTCCGTCACACCGCCCAGGGCTTGAGGTCGTCCGGAATCTAGGGAATTAGGGCCAGGTGGCAGGACTTGCGGGAGGACAGAGCAGCGCCTTGGAACCTGCACGCTGCGCCTGCTTCCCCGCGGGCTCTGCTGCCCACTGTCCTGCCGGCTGGAATGGGAGCGTCTCACCCGTCAGCTGAGTCCTGGGGGCCCTTCTGTCAGCTCTGCCCTGACCTGGTTACTGCCACTCCCTGCACTGGGGAGAAACACTTTCCCAGAGCGTCTGTTTCTCCCCCCGACTCACCCCACCTGCTTCTTGGGCTGCGAAGGCAGGAGTGGGCAGGGCAGGGCTGGGCAGGGCTGCAGAGACCAGCTGGGCTGTGTTGTGTGGGTGTTTTCCTCTTTAGCTGGTTTTCTAGACAACCTGGGAGGTTGTGGGGCCAGAGCCAGACCCACCCCCTTATGGGACTGGAGGGGTCACAGTGGAAGCTGGGGTCCCAGAGGAATGTCTTAAGGAATCTTGCAGCTCTGTGATGCAGGAGCTATTACCCCATTTTACAGAGGAGGAGACTGAGGCTCAGAGAGGCCCGAGGACATGCCCAAGAGCACACAGCTGGGGAAGGAGCTGGCAGGAGGTGACTCAGCAGGGAGCCGAGGTTGGGGCTATCGCACAGGGCACTCGCTGCTCTTTCCTCCGATCCTCCCGCGCCTCATCACATCTCTCCTCCCCACTCTGTGCTCCTGTCCCCCTCAGGCAGCCTCTTTCCTCTCTAGGTGGCCCGTCCTCAGCCTGTCCTCACCGCTCTGCTCCTCAGTGGACGCGAACCCCTCGTGGCTTCACCGGGCAACGTGCAAACTGTCCAGATTGGGTCACAACGGCAACATTTAAGAAGCTGGCCAGAGTCAGGACCTGCTCTAAGGTGTCACCCACGGCTAGCTCACAACAGCTGTGGGAGGCAGGTGCAGTTACTACTCCCATTTTACAGGCAGGCGCACGAGGCCCGGAGAGGCCACCTGCCTGCGGGCGGCAGAGCCAGGATTCAAGTCCAGACGGCCCCGACGCGTCTCCAGCCCAGACCGCCGACCACCTGCTTGCCCGGGGGCCCCTGGCCCGGGGGGTCACTACCCCTGCCCGGCCCGGCCACGATGCCCACCGCTCTCTTCAAGTGCCCGCCGCAGCCCCACCGCGAGGTCGGGATCTCTCGGGCCCCTTGCCTCCGTGTCCGCGCTGCGCGGGGCGGTCCGCGCTCAGAGGGACCGGGCGAGTTCGGCCTCGCTTGCCCACAGCGCCCCCTGCCGGTCACAGCGAACGCTGCCCGGGACCCCCGGCTCAGGCCAGGCCCCACCGCCCTAGGGACCCTCTGGGTTTGTAGAGGCCCTTTCTTCCAGCGAGCTCAAAGCAGTTTCCCATCTGTGATCTCCCTGGCCGGGGCCCAGCCTCAGGAGTGTGGGAGGGCTCAGCATTTCTCTCCTCACTTTACAGAGACAGACGGAGGCCTGGAGACAGACGGGGCGAGCCCCAGCGTGCCGCTGCAGATCCAGAGAAGAGCTCCTTTCTCCAACCTTCTCAGCTACAGATGAACAAACCGAGGCCCAGAGGAGAACAGGCTTGCCCAAATGATACCTGGGCTAGAGCCCTGGGGTCCTAAATACTGTCCAGGGCTTTCCCACGACATCAAGAACTCTGCCTGCAGCTCAGCAAGACTCGGCCGAGTCGTTAAACGTAACGAGTTTCTGTCGTCCCGAGTGTAAAACAACCCTGCTTCCCGCTCTGCCTGCCTCCCAGGGGCCGGGGAGATGGGGGGCAGCCATGACCAGCTGAGGTCTGGGGAGGTAAGAGGGAAGGCAGGGGCCCCTCACCGCACGCTTCAGCAGGACTCCACCCCTGCCGTAAACACAGGCAGGAGGAGACCCTGCTCCCGGGCCCGCTCTTCAGACAGGCCAGCGCGTTGCGTGTCCTGCCCCCGCCGACTGCTCAGAGAATCAGGGGTGGGAGGGAAGAAGCTACGGCCGCTGTGCCCTGCGTCTCCGCTCCTGACCTCGCTGCGCCCCTCCTCGCGCGCCTCATGACTCGTTGCTCATGCCAGTAACTTGGTCACGGCCGCCTCCTCTGCCAGACTCTAAACCAAGTGTCTGCAAACTTTTTCTGCAAAGGGCCAGGTAGCAAATATTTTTAGCTTTGAGAGCCATGGGATTTCTGCTGCAAGAACACAGTTGTGCTGTTGCAAGGCAGGGCGGCCATAGGTAAACAAGTGAGCACAGATGGGTTTCCATAAAACTTTATTTTAAAATGATGGCCAAGGGCCGGATTTGGCCCTTGGATCATAGTTTGCTGACACCTACTCTAATCTCCAAGACAGCTGCGACCTGTCTGATTACTCTCAACTGTATACTATTATCTGAGCAGACAGCACGTTGCTGATGCAGATTTGATCAAGACATTTGACGAAGACGTGAATGAGGAGGGACCCAGGGAAGGCCTCTGTGGCTGAGACTCGAGGGATGGATACAGGGGACATGAACTAATCGAGGGGAATGTACAGTTTGTGCAAACATCCAGAGGCGGAAATAGGGGCAGACTTGGGAACGGGCACGCCTGGAGTCTCCCAGCTGCCCCAGCACGGGCCCATCCTGTAAGGTTACTGGAAGGATTAGTTAAACAGGACGGGACTGGGAGGGTCTCAGCGCAGCAGCTGGCACACGGGAAGGCCTCGGCTGCCATGATCATTGTTGCTGTCACTAACCCAAGCCCACACCAGTGCCCCCCAAGCCCACACCAGTGGCCCCTGAAATCGGGGGCTCTCTGGGGGTGTGTCTCTGATGCCCAAGAGAACCGTCCCTGAAACAGCTGGGGGACAGCTGTCCTGACACAGCAGACACGTCACCCCAAAGCGGCTGGAAGCGTTCTGAGAGCAGGGCTGGTGCCACCTTAGTGCCCCGCGCTGTGACTGTTCCTCCTCCATCAGACTGGGGGCGTATTCCCTGTCCCTCCCCCGTCTAGTCCCGCTGGTCGCCTGGAAGGGACTCCGACCTGTCATCTCAGTCCAGCTGGAAGCCCCCCAGTCTCGAGCCTGGAGAGCGTAAAACTCTGAAAGGCCTGCGGCCTTTTCTCTCACCCCCCTGAAAGGCCCCAGCCCTGATCTCCGGGGCCCCTAGGCAGGGCCTGCCCTCCAGAGGAAGCCCTGGCGCCTGAAGGCTCCGGGCGGGGCAGGCAGTCCTCCAGCTGCAGGGCTCCGGGACCAGCTGTGCTCCCAACTGGCCTCGGCTGGCTTCCCAGGCCTTTCCACATCAGTGCAGTGGGAACCGGGACCAGGTAGCGTGAGTGAGGGGTGCTGCTGGCCAAAGTGAAGACTGCAAGTCTGGTCAGTGCAGCCTTGCTTCTGAAGCTCGGAAGGGAGATAACGACTCTAATAAAAAGCCCCCCGGGACTTCCCTGGTGGTCCAGGGGCTGAGACTCCATGCTCCCAACGCAGGGGGCCTGGGTTCGCTCCCTGGTCAGGACACTAGATTCCGCATGCGGAAGTAAGACTTCACATGCTGCAACTAAGACCCAGCACAGCCAAATAAATAAATATTAAAAGAAAAAAAGGTATCCCTTTCTAGGGCAGACCCAGCCCGTGCCAGCGCCCAGGACTTGGTGACCAGAGCACAGGCAGAGTTTCCGTGTCCCCCTGCTCGGCTGGGCCCCCCCATGCAGAACACACCACTCACAGCCTCACACAGTGAGTCGCTAAGCTCCCGTACTTTCCAGGTAAAGTGGCCTCCGGAGGAAGGCCAATGACAGCGGTGAAGACTGAGGCTGCCTCAGGCTGCCCGCTGGTGGTCAGAAGGCGCATAACACACACGGCTCTGGAGACGCATCTCAGTTCAGTTCAGTTCAGTCGCTCAGTCCTGTCTGACTCTTCGCGACCCCATGAATCGCAGCACGCCAGGCCTCCCTGTCCATCACCATCTCTTGGAGTTCACTCAGACTCACGTCCATCGAGTCCGTGATGCCATCCAGCCATCTCATCCTCCGTCATCCCCTTCTCCTCCTGCCCCCAATCCCTCCCAGCATCAGTCTTTTCCAATGAGTCAACTCTTCGCATGAGGTGGCTGAAGTACTGGAGTTTCAGCTTTAGCATCATTCTTTCCAAAGAAATCCCAGGGCTGATCTTCAGAATGGACTGGTTGGATCTCCTTCCTCTCAGGGGGCCCTTAACCCCTTCGTCCCTGCAGGGGGCCTCTTCCCTGCCAGCAGAGTCAGGGTGCCAGCCTCGGACCCCTGAGAAACAGGCCCTGTCGTGAAGCAGCTACTGTAGGCCGGCCTGGGCCGGGCACTTCAGAGACGAGCTCAGTGAACGCGTCACTCACCGGGCCGGGGCTGGCCCACCCACGTCACCAGTGCCCATCCCAGCGTCTCCTCCGTCACCTGGAACTTACACCCTGTGGAACTTACCCTTTTCCATCTCCAGGTCCCACCCAGTCGTGAGGGAGGAGAGGGAGCTCTCACTCACTCACTCTGGCTGGAAGCCCCCGGGCCTGACACTGGATTGCAGAGTGGGCACCGTCTGACGTCAGCTGTGGGCTTCTTGCCTGGGGGTCTCAGAAAGGGCCCCGGCCCTGGTCCTCAGGACGCCCGGGTCAGGCTGGGCCTCCGGAGAGACAAGGAGCTGTACTGGGGGCCTCATCCGGGCTTCGACAGCCCCCAGCCCACGCCCCAGGGGTGACTGGACGGGAGGCTGGAGCTTCCCAAGGCCCTCTGGATGAAGACGAGATCCCAGCACCTGGGGATCCGGGTCCACGGGCTGGCCAGCTCTGCCGCCCCTCCAGCTCACCCTCTGCGCCAGCCACCCAGGCCTGGCGGGGAGGGAACAGTGCGGGGCAAGGGGAGCCACACACAGAGGTAGCTCAGGTCAGGGAGGCCAGTGGTGCAGACCCGTCCCGCCGAGTGTGGCAGGTGAAGCGCTGAAGACCAGCTCGTGGAAGACACAGACTCGTCCTGCTGAGAACCGGACCCTCCCTCCCTCCTCCACAGCATCGCCCACGCCGGTCGCTCTGCCAGGCCGGGTCCCACTCACCTTCCGTCTGTGGACTTATGCTGTCACCTCCGCTGGATGCTCCCTCCCCCTGGGAGACCAGATCAAGTCCTCCTGTTTCACCGTCTCAGAGCTCTTGTCTAGAACCTTCCAGGGTGGTGAGTCTCAATTTGCCTGGGCTGTTATCAGCTTCATGCCGACCTCCCCCACCAGTCTGTTCTCCCTCCCCAGGGAATGCATCTCCATCACCACCCCACAGCACCGGCACACAGTAGCTCTCCGGAAGAATCTGCTGGATGAAGGAGAGGCGAAATCAGACAGCCCTGGCTGCAAGCAATTCCGGACGTGTGGCCTTGGACAAGTCTCAGGTTCTTACCTTCAGTCAGTGAATATTTACTGAGCGTCTACTAAGTATTATTCTGAGCACCGGAGGTAGACGCAGGTCCATCTAGTTTCCACTTCTGTTCTCTTTCTGCTTATCCAGCTCTGTCTTTCCTGAGAAAACCTGTGTTGAGGAAATGTCTGAGGCTGGGAGGTGGGCACCTCCAGTCTGAAGTCTCATCCTCCCCTGCTGGATCCTCGTGTCATAGATGCCAGTCTCCATGGGCCAGACAGCACCCTGCCTCAGAGTCTTTGTGGACACGGAGCCCTCCTTCATCTCTGCATGCCAACATCCCTCTTAACCTTCAAACTTTCACTGTGGGCTCACCCTTGCCTTGACACCCATCCTTCTGCCCCTTGGCAGAAGCTGCTCTCCCCCGACCACCTGTGGCTGGCGTGGGGGTGCCCCGCTGGCCACCCTGACCAGAGTTACTTATGCACGTGGCTCCCCGCACCGCGCCGTTCCCCCTCCTGGGATTGGGCGGGGAGTGAGTCTGAGTCATCCCTAACGCCCCGTTGGTCGACCTCTCTCCTACCAATCCCTGCAGCATCTCTTCTCCACGCTCCAGCGCCCAGCCCAGGGCCAGGCACTCAGCATGGTGGACGTTCACTGTCCACCAGGAGCAGCGGGGAAGGCCATGCAGAGAGGGTGCTGCCTGGACCCCCAAAA
>SJYC01150881.1:0-10758 GCA_006408675.1 Madoqua kirkii | reverse complement strand
AAAAGGACAGCCTGCCCCGGGGAAGGGCAGCCACACGTCTTGGCGCTGTCGGGGAATCAATCGTCCGCTTCAGCAGAATTCCAAGGACTGGGAAGGTGAATGTGGGTGTGCCGGGCGGTGGGGGGGGGGCAGCCCACCTCCCTGAGGCCCAGTCTCAGCTATGGGCTGGGGCTGGGCTGATGGGCAGCAGGCCTGCATTCCAGTCCTCACTTGGCCGTCAGCTGGCTGTGTGACCTTGGGCAGGCCCTTGCCCCTCTCTGAGCGCCCATCTGGACAAGGAGAGCAGCAGTCAGTGGAGAGCTGGCCAGCGTGAATGCTGAGGCCGGGCTGGCCAGAGCCCCACCCTGGACTGTCTCTGGCTGGGGAGCAAGAGACCTGGGGTGGCACACTGCCCAGCCTCCCCGCGGGCCTCTGTCTCAGGCTGAAGGGGTGCCGTGGGGTCCCCAGGCACAATCCCCCCCTCCGTGAGCCCAGCACCCCCTCTGCCCCCAGAGCAGCCGTGCCGCCAGCAGGGAGCCTCCGTGGCTGTGACCCAGCATCCAGTGTCAGGGTGAGTCACAGCCCTCCCTCCAGCCAGGCGCCCCATGCTGGGAGGAAGAGAAAGGACCCCCACCTCCCCTCCCTGGGCCACAGAGCACGGACGAGGTCAGAGCTCCCCTCTAGAGCAGGCTGGCGGGGAGGGGCTGGGGGTCTGAGGCGGGCAGGGCCTGGGGGCCTGGAGCAGCCCAGCCCGAGGGCAGCGCTGGGCTCCAGGAGCATTGCGTCTGTCGTGGGCACACTGGCACCTCGCTGGCGCTTCGCATGCGTCCGCTGGAGTTTCCTCAGCATTCCCGCTGCATGAGGAAATGCCGAACACCTGTGTTCACCATCACTGCTATTTTTAGCTCTAAGTACCTACTACTGCTCAGTCATCTTGCACACATTATCTCACGGATCCTTACAGCAATCCCCAGTTAACAGGCAAAAACCTGAGGGTCAGAGAAGGGAAGCAACTTGTCCCAGGTCGCGCGGCGGGTGTGAGCGAGCCCACGCTCTCACCAGCGGTGAACACCCCTGGCCAGGGTCTCTCCCCACCAGGACTTTTCTCCGGAGAAGACGCCAGGCCTGAGGAAAGAGGAGGCTGCGGCGCCCACCCCAGCGCCCACCCCCACACCGGCAGCCTCCAGGCCCGGATCCTGCCCGGCTGGAGGCCCCAGGCCCCATCACACCACCCCAGCCGCCTTCATCCCTGGTGGGCGGGCAACAGGGAACCTGGCCTGCTCACTCATAAAAGGGGAGCCGTGCCGGCCTACCTGGCGCACGCGGAGGTGTCAGGATGGAGCGAGTCGGCAGGAGGCGAAAGTGAGCGCTCGGTGCCTGCGGGCCGTGCTGGGCCGCTGGCTGGGGACCGTGTCTGAGCACGGCTGCCCGGGAGTGCGAGTGTGTGTGAGTGTGGGTGCGCGCAGGTGAGCGTGTGGGCGCAGCGTATGCTCGCACGTGCAGCTGTGGGCACGTGTACCCACGGGTGGGCATGCGAGGGGTGAGTGTGAGTGATCAGAGGGGCCCGGTCACCCGCCCTCAGGCGCCAGAGGGGACTGCAGGCCTTGACCCTGACCTCCCGGCTCACCATCCCCGCCGTCCACATCCCCGGCCTGGCCCACCGACCCCGGTGAGGGGCTGACGGGCAAAAGTCGCCACCCCTCCCCGCGCAGGAGCCCTGGGCAAGGCCTGTGACCGCCTCCGTGTCTTCCCTGCAAGCGGTTCACTGCCGGCCCTGCGCCGCGCCCGGCTGGCCGGCCGCTGGAGCCTCCCCGCCCCCGCCGCGCGTCCCTGCTAGACACAGGGCCCACCGCTGTCCGCGTACCCCACTCCCTGTCTTCAGACTGAACACCCGCGGCAGGGGTTAGCGGGAACAACAGGCTCTAAAGAAGGCCCCCGCCCCTCCTGCCTGCGCCTCACCCCACCCCCAGCCTGGTGCGGGGACAGCGGGGACAGGTGGCGGGGACAGGTGGCTCGGCCCCCAGGATGCCGCGGCCTGTGTCTCCGCTGCCTGGCGGTCCCTGACCCCTGGCTGTCCCCGGGGTGGAGCAGGGAGCCCCGGGAGCTGCCCTGGGGGCGGTGGGGTGGGCAGGGAAGGGGTGGGCAGGTGTTGGAGGCTGCCCTGGGTCCCTTCACCCCCAGCGGGAGCAGCAGGGCTGAGGTGAGTGGGGACAGACCCTGGCGCCCAGTCTGCGGTATGAAGCCAAACCCACTGACCCCAGGCACGGCCTTCAGGGGCCACCGCCTCGTCCCGCACCCCAGCCCTTCCTCAGGTGTGAAGGGGTAACCAGGCCTTGGGCAGGGGCTGGGCAGGCTCCAGGGGACCCGCCTTGGGAGACGGCTGGGAAAGGGAGCTGCCTGGGGGCTCTGCTCACCAGGCCCCCAGGGTTCAGGTAAATGGCTCAGGATGTCTCAGGAGGGTTAGCGGGAGCAGCAGGGCTGAGGTGAGTGGGGACAGACCCTGGCGCCCAGTCTGCGGTATGAAGCCAAACCCACTGACCCCAGGCACGGCCTTCAGGGGCCACCGCCTCGTCCCGCACCCCAGCCCTTCCTCAGGTGTGAAGGGGTAACCAGGCCTTGGGCAGGGGCTGGGCAGGCTCCAGGGGACCCGCCTTGGGAGACGGCTGGGAAAGGGAGCTGCCTGGGGGCTCTGCTCACCAGGCCCCCAGGGTTCAGGTAAATGGCTCAGGATGTCTCAGGAGGGTGGGATCGTGTGTGGGGACTGGGCTGTGTGAGGTTCTTTCATTCATTCATGAAACTGACATCAGCCTGACACCTACTGTGTGCCAGCCACCGTGTACACACTGTGTGCCTAGAGCCGGTGAGCCCAGCGCAGCATCTGCTCCGGGGCCTCCAGCCTGGCCAGGGGGGAAGGTACTGTTTAGAGTGGCGAGTACTTAAGTTTCTTAGAGCCGGCAGGCTCTTGGTGAGTCTGCAGAAGCCCAGAAGGCTGGGCAGGCTCCTGGTGTTGGGGTCCCGGGGTCCCTTTCCTGTGGCCCTCCCGCACGCTCGGCCCCCCCTCCCGCAGGCTTGGCCGTCCTGTGCCAGGAGCCGGAGGCCCGGCCCCAGGAGACTTGCCCATTAGTCGCAGAGCAGGGCGGTGCTGTCAGGCCTGGGGCGGGGGCCCGGGCCCTCTGGAGCCCGTGGCTGGCGGGCCCTCTGCCGTGCCCTCCGTGCGAGGTCGCCCTGAGGTCTGCGCCCTTCCTGCGGTGGCTCGGGCTCCTCGCTGTGTGTCCTGACCTGGTGCCCTCCTGAGAGGTCTGCCCACTCCCAGTGCCAGCATGCCCGCAGGCAAGTTGGATGCAGGTGCAGAAAGCGTGAGGACAGCCACCGCCCCTTACTCAGGCTCTGGGGGTCTGAGCCCCTGCCTGGAGGCCACCTGCCCCTCTAGCTGTCACTGCTCCTCCCAGAGGGTGTGTGGCTCACCAGGGGCTGGTGGGAACGTTCCAGGCTCAACTCGCCAGTCTGGGGCCTGTCCTAGCACGGCCTGCATTTTACAGACAAGGAAATGGAGTCTGGGGCTGCATGGTTAAGAGGAGAAGCGAGACTTGAACGCGGTCGTGCTGGCTTCGGAACCCGTGCCCTTGTTCTCTGTACCACACAGCCTGCTGCTGGACCCAGGGCTGGCCTGGCCTGCTCCTCTCCAGCCCCTGGCCTCTGGCTCCCAAGAGCCTCTGAGTCTCCACCCGCTAAGGCATTCGGTCGTATCTGACTCTGTGCAACCCTACAGGCTGTAGCCCTCCAGGCTCCTCTGTCCACGGGATTCTCCAGGCAGGAACACTGGAGTGGGTCGCCATGCCCTCCTCCAGGGGATCTTCCCGACCCAGGAATTGCCGCGTCTCTTAATGTCTCTGCACTGGCAGGCGGGTTCTTTACCACTGGCGCCACCTGGGAAGCCCTGGGAGGCTCCACACCAGCCCCCGTACTCCACATGCCAAACTCGCGGCCCGAAGCCAGGGAGACCGCATCCTTCTGCTGCCCATAGCCCCCAGAGCCTGCAGGCGACTGCAGCCGTCCAGCCAAAGCCCAGGCTTCGGGCCACAGCTGAGAGAGCCACCCCAGCCAGCCCTGGGCGGCAGTTAGTCCCCTCAAGCCAGGCCCGAGAGGGTAGGAGTGTGAACTCTGCAGCCGGCCAGCCTGCTCTGCCACCTCAGCAAGTTACTTAACCCTGTGTATGTATCTCAGTGTTCTCATCTCTAAAATGGGAATGATACTGCTATGGATGTCTTAGGGGCACTGAAAGTGAAAGTGAAAGTCGCTCGGTCGTGTCCAACTCTTTGGGACCTCATGGACTGTAGCCTGCCAGACTCTTCAGTCTATGGAATTCTCCAGGCAAGAACACTGGAGTGGGTTGCCATTCCCTTCTCTAGTGACCTTCCCAACCCAGGCATGGAACCCTGCATTACAGGAGGATTCTTTACCAGCTGAACCACCAGGGATACTAAGAGGGGATTAAATGACTTAATTCATGTGAAGCACTCAGACCACTACCTGGCATGTAGCAAGCCGTTTAAGTGTTAGCTGTCACTTTAGTTTTTAATTTTTGTTGTCACCCTTCTGTGCAGAAGCTAATGCAGACCCTCTTGGCTTGGAAAGGGGAAACTACAGGGCTTTGAGCACCATTCCGCCTTGCAGGAAAAGACACACTGAGGGGCTGAGGGCGTGGGGAAAGTGACTGGGCCCAGATGGAGGCACCACCTCTCCTCAGAGCTGCTTTGTGTTGTCTTGAGTGCTTGTCCTGAGCTGGCTGAGGCATCACTCTCCGGACCTTGTTAGACCCCATTCAGCCCCGGAAGGGGGGAGTAGGGCTCAGAGATGGGACGGGTCTTGGCTGAAGTCACACAGGCAGGACCCAGAGAGGCAGAATCTGAATCCAGGACTGCCTGATCTTGGAGCCTGAGCACAGAACAGCCGCCTGTTGCTTTCTTGGGTCCCCAGTGGGAGAGGGGTACCGAGTGTGCGGCCCGCGCTTGAGGCAGTCAGCTCTGGGAGACACGCCCGCCTCTCTCCAGCTCCAGGTCTCTCCGGGCCCATCTCCTGCCCCTGGGTCTGAAACTCTTTGAGGGCGCTGTTGTTTATCTTGGGAGACCCAGGACCCTGCCTGAGGGGCGCTGCTGTTTATCTTGGGAGACCCAGGACCCCGCCTGAGGGGCGCTGCTGTTTATCTTGGCTACCCCTCCCTCGCCTCTGCAGCCCTCCTCCCCTTCTCTAGTCAGCAACTGTCTGAACGTGCCCATTGGAACTCAAGGGAGATCATGGAGGCTGAATGAAGCCTATTTCCTGTAACCAAGAAATGGGGCACACAGAAAGGCTTTGTGCCCAGGAGACCCACAGGGTCCTGCTGAGAATTAGTTCTAGTGGCTGATTTAATAAAGGGCCTGTTTTTTCAGAGGCTTCCCTGGTGTGGATCTGCCTTCGACTCCCAAAGAATAGCTATATTCTCTTCTGCCTTTGTTAAATGTTCAGGGTTCCATTTATTTATGGCATAAACCTTCGTGTCTTTCAGAGTACCAAATACTGGTAACTGTAAACAGAATCTGTTTTGAATCACATATCAAAATCTGATCAAAAGGGTAAGTTAGAGGCTTCCAAGGAACATTTTGCCAGCTCTAGCTATCAAATTTTAAAGTTCTTGCGCTTTCAAGTTTGACATTTGAAAGCGCACAATTCCCTCTTTTAAATAAAAGATAACACATGTCCATGAAATGTACAAGTCACAGATATGCAGCCAATGAATTGTTACCAGCTGAATAACCCCATGTTGTTAATATCCAGGTCAAGATACGGAACACTGCCAGGCATCCCAAAGCACCATTGACGTTACCTCTTGATCACAGCCAACCATCACGAGACTTTGATATCTTAGATCAATTTTGCCTGTTTCTGAGTTTATGTAAGTAGTCACACCATGTCACTGTTTTATTACTTTCCCCATCCATTCAGCTTACATTTGGGAGATTCAGCTGTGTTGCAGTATGTGGATGTAGTTTGCTCATTTTCATTGCTTTGTGAAGTTTCATTGTGTTAATATTCTACCATTTATTTATACATTTTGCTATTGATGGCTATTAGAGTTATTTCCAGTTTGGGGCTTTTATGAACAAGGCTGCACAAGTATTATCATTCCTGTCTTTGGATACAAACCAAAGGATACCACGGCTGGGACACAGGACAAGCATTTGTTCAAAAGATGCAAGCATTTCCAAGCAACATGCTTGTTACTGTCAATCCAGGAATTTGTCTGTTTTGGAGGGTGTATCATGGTGTTCCAGTGTGGTATTAAAATATACATTTTTCTAGATGTCTAATAAGATTAAATGCATTCTCATGTGTTTATTAACCCTTTCAGCATGCTGTTGTATGACATTGCCTGTTCAAATCTCTCCTCTTTTTTTTTTCCTATGAGGTTTTCCTTGTTATCCTCTAGGAGTGCAGGATGAAGGTCGTTAGCAGTTAGATAGGCTATAAATAGTATATGGGATATAATACAATGAGGAGCTTATGTAATAATACTTCCTTTAGGATTGACAGATCAAACCAGTCAGTCCTAAAGGAAATAAATCCTAAATACTCATTGGAAGGACTGATGCTGAAACTGAAGCTCCAATACTTTGGCCACCTGATGTGAAAAGCTGACTCATTGGAAAAGACTCTGATGCTGGGAAAGACGGAAGGCAGAAGGAGAAGGGGGCGACAGAGGATGAGATGGTTGGATGGTACTATGACTCAATGGACATGAGTTTGAGCAAGTTCTGGAAGATGGTGAAGGACAGGGAAGCCTGGCATGTTGCAGTCCATGGGGTTGCAAAGAGCTGGACACAGCTGAGTGACTGAACAACAATGACAATGATAATACTCTAGCCTTGTTGAAACTGAAACCATGCAACTCCGATTGAAGCTTTAACCTATGTGCCAGGACTTGAATTCAGCCAAAACCCAGGTGGGGACTCAAACTCATGGCCTTTGAACTGAGATTGCCACCTGATCTTAGGATGTCATGAAGCTCAGGTTTTCATGTCTCATCGTAGAAGTGATTCAGTGAGACACAAAGTGAAAGATAAGAAGCAGAATTATTTAGAGAGGACACACTCCACAGGCAGAGTGTGGGCCACCTCAGAAGGCAAGGGCTCTGAGATATGGTGTGGTTAGTGTTTATGGGCTGGTAAATTCATAGGCGGATGAGTGGGAGCTTTATTCCAACTACTTGAGGGCAGGGACAGAGATTTCTGGAAACTGGGCCACCCCCCACTTTTTGACATTTTATGATTGGTCTCAGAATTGTCTTGGCACCTGTGGGTATGTCATTTACCTAATATATTACAATAAGGCCACATGAGGCACAAGGTCCCCTGGCAGTTGAATCCTCTGCCATCTTGGACCTAGCTAGTTCTAACCAGTTTTTGTCATGCCCCATAGCTATTCATTTACTCTGTTAGTTATATCTTTTTTGATGAAAACACTTTCTTAAGTTAACATCTCTTTTTATCACTTTTTGTTTTTATTTTTTCCTACTTTCTTCTACGGAGAAGGCAATGGCACCCCACTCCAGTACTCTTGCCTGGAAAATCTCACGGATGCAGGAGCCTGGTAGGCTGCAGTCCATGAGGTCGCTAAGAGTCGGACACGACTGAGCGACTTCACTTTCACTTTTCACTTTCATACACTGGAGAAGGAAATGGCAACCCACTCCAGTGTTCTTGCCTGGAGAATCCCAGGGACAGGGGAGCCTGGTGGGCTGCCGTCTATGGGGTCGCACAGAGTCGGACACGACTGAAGCGACTTAGCAACAGCAGCAACTGTCTTCTATGTTATTTTCCAGAATGTTTATTGTTTTGCATTTCACAGGTATGACGGTAATCACCTGGAATTGATTTTATTGTACTGTGTCAGGTAGGACTTAAAATTCACTATTTTTCATGTGTGTCCATCAGATGGACTCATTTATTGAAAATACCATTATTCCCCCTGCCCCTGCTCTTAGTACCATTCTGTTATCCAGCAAATGAACCTGCTTAGCTGCAAATGTGAAATAATTTTCCAAAGATAATTACTCCATTTTCTAAAAATTTGTTTATCCTTCTGTCAGTGCCAGTGTATCTTAATTATGATCATTTTACAGTAAGTCTTGATGTCTGGAAGAGAAGGTTTCCTTTCTTATTTTTCTTCTTAAGAGTGTCTTTTTTATTGGACTGGTTAAATATTTATAAATCACTCTATTCCCTGCCCATATTAGCTTCATAGGTGTGTAATCTTTTTAATCCTGTGATTACCCTAGGGAATACAGCAGACAGTCTTGATTTACAAAGTCTACCAGAAATCAGCCCTTTTCCTTATTTCCACCCAGTGCAGGAAATTTAGAATGCCTTCACTCTAGGCATTCTCCTCTTGCCGTATGAGTTTGGGCTTCCCTGGTGGCTCAGCAGTTAAGAATCCTCCTGCCAATGCAGGAGATGTGGGTTTGATCCCTGGGTTGGGAAAACCCCTTGGAAAAGGAAATGGCAACCCACTCCAGTATTCTTGCGTGGAAAATCCCATGGGCGGAGGAGCCTGGTGGAAATCGCATGGACAGTCCATGGAGTCACAAAGATTTGGACACAACTGAGTGACTAAGCCAGAGAAGGTGATGGCACCCACTCCAGCACTCTTGCCTGGAAAATCCCATGGGCGGAGGAGCCTGGAAGGCTGCAGTCCATGAGGTCGCTGAAGGTCGGACACAACTGAGGGACTTCACTTTCTCTTTCCCCTTTCATGCATTGGAGAAGGAAATGGCAACGCACTCCAGTGTTCTTGCCTGGAGAATCCCAGAGACGGGGGGAGCCTGGTGGGCTGCCGTCTATGGGGTCGCACAGGGTCAGACACGACTGACGCGACTGAGCAGCGGCAGCAGAGCGACAGAGTTACTGAGAGTGACAACACACCATGTGAGCCGTGTCATCGCTGGTTCGCATTGTACGCTATTGTTATTTTTACAGGTTATTCTGCTTAGATTTGTGCGCATGCTTAAGCCTGCACTCTTGCGTCTTTCAGTTTTCATCTGGAGCCTTTTTCCACTTGAAGAACTGCCCTTAGCATCTCCACTATTGTAGTTCTTATGTTGAATATTATCTTCCTTTTGATCTAAGATGTTTCCACTTTTATCTCATTTTTGAGATACACTTTTCTAGAGTTAAAAGAAACTTGAATCCTTGCATTTGTGTTGTGTTGTTTGGAGATGTCGTGTCATTTCTTCCTGGATTTCACAACTTCCAGCAGACAGTCAGCTTCCATTTCTGCTGTTGCTCGGTCACTAGGTTGTGTCTGACTCTTTGCAACCCCGTGGACTGCGGCACACCAGGCGCCCTGCCTTTCACCATCTCCCGGAGCCTGCTCAAACTCATGTCCATTCAGCTGGTGATGCCATCCAACCATCTCATCCTCTGTCACTCCCTTCTCCTCCTGCCTTCAATCTTTCCCAGCATCAGGGTCTTTTCCAATGAGTTGACTCTTCATATCAGGTGGCCAAAGGATTGGAACTTCAGCATCAGTTCTTCCAGTGAATATTCAGGGTTTATTTACTTTAGGATTGACTGATTTGTTCTCCTGCTGTCCAGGGGACTCTCAAGGGGCTTCCCTAGCACCACAATTTGAAAGCATCGATTCTTCAGCACTCAGTCCTCTTTATGGTCCAGCTCTCACATCCGTACATGACTACTGGAACACTCATAGCTTTGACTATACAGACCTTTGTTGGCCAAGTGATCTCTCTGCTTTTTAATGTGTTGTCTAGGTTTGCCCCTTGTTCTTCTTCCAAGGAGCCAGTGTCTTTTAACTCTTATGACATCACTTTGAAAGTAATTTGTCTTTTCTCTGTCTGCTTTCTTTTTTGTTTTTAATATTCTTCTGTTTTGGGCCTAGATGTGGTATTTTTGCATTTACTCTCTTTGAAGTCTGTAAAGCTTGTAGAATATGTGGCTTTCAGGATTTCGTTAGTTTGGGGAAATTGCCATCATTTATTCTGCCTCCTTGCTGTCTTTTTGTGTTTCTGGAATTTCATTTGTTGGTAATTTAGACTGTATTCCCACACCCCTGTATGTATTATGTTCTTTCTACTATTTTCATTACATTGTCCAGATAATTCTTTATGGCCTATCTTTCAGTCTACTAATTTCATCTTCAACTTTCTAAAACTTTGTGTCAAATCCATTACCATGGCATCATTGTGGTTTTCCAGTTCTAGAATGCCCAGCTGGGCTTTTAAAAATAATTTCTAGTTCTTTACAAGATTCTGCACCAAAATTTTCCCCACTTCTTTACAAAATTCTGTCTGGCCTTTTTTCCCCCCTTAAACCTCTTGAGTGAGTGAGTGAGTGAGTGAGTGAAGTCGCTCAGTTGTGTTCGACTCTTTGAGACCCCATGGACTGTAGCCTGCTAGGCTCCTCTGTCCATGGAGATTCTCCAGGCAAGAATGCTGGAGTGGGTTGCCATTTCCTTCTCCAAGAGATATTCCCGACCCAGGGCTCAAACCCGGGTCTCCTGCACTGTAGGCAGACGCTTTACTGTCTGAGCCACCAGGGAAGTAAATGGGCGTTCAGTCAGTCACTCAGTCGTGTCCGACTCTTTGCGACCCCATGAACCACAGCACGCCAGGCCTCCCTGTCCATCACCAACTCCCGGAGTTCGCTCAAACTCACGTCCATAGAGTCAGTGATGCCATCCAGCCATCTCATCCTCTGCCATCCCCTTCTCCTACTGCCCTCAATC
>SJYC01150877.1:0-12274 GCA_006408675.1 Madoqua kirkii | reverse complement strand
GCAGGATGGGGTGGGGCGGGGGCGGGGCTCGGGGCAGGGTGGCTTGCCCGCCTCCTCTCTCCCAACCTGACCCACAGAACCCGCGGCTCTAGGCCGTGGCTGACTTCACCCGGCTCCTCCGTCCGTCAGGGTCGGCTGCACTCGGGAGGACTCCCAGCTTCTGGGCCTCTCTGGGTGAGGCAGTTCCCGTTAGCCGAGGGCAAGGCTCCCGAGGGTGCAGGTGTGAGCACAGGTGTGCGCCCGTGGCGCCTGCAGCAGCAGAGGTGGTCGCCCTGGCGCAGCCTTCAGGGCTCTGCTCAGCTGCCTCTGCTCACAGGCTGCTACATCCTCAGCCCCTCGCAGCCCCCACGAAGCTGCCCCCCCTTCTCCTCCACCCGAGATCCTCTCCCTCCGACCCACCTGCCCCTCGGGGGACACTGAACCACCCCCTCCAGAAAGCTCCTCCGGCTGCCAGTGCTCCCCAGTTTGGGGGCCTCCACCTTCTTTACGACCTTCATCTTCCTCATTCTCCCAGAGTTTTGTCTCAGCTTCCTTCATGGATGCCTTCCTTCCTTCTTTCCTTCCTTTTTCTAAAGCAAGTCAACGTTAGCTTTTTTTGAATTATTATTTTAATTATGCATCTGTCTGTCTGGCTGTGCCAGTTCTTAGCTGGATCATGAGGAAGCTCAGCTGTTGTGCGTGAGATCTAGTTCCCTGACTGGGGATTGAACCTGGGCCCCCTGCATTGGGAACGTGGAGTCTTAGCCCTGGACCAGCAGGGGTCGCCTTTCTTTCTTCATTCTCCCAGAGTTTTGTCTCAGCTTCCTTCATGGATGCCTTCCTTCCTTCTTTCCTTCCTTTTTCTAAAGCAAGTCAACGTTAGCTTTTTTTGAATTATTATTTTAATTATGCATCTGTCTGTCTGGCTGTGCCAGTTCTTAGCTGGATCATGAGGAAGCTCAGCTGTTGTGCGTGAGATCTAGTTCCCTGACTGGGGATTGAACCTGGGCCCCCTGCATTGGGAACGTGGAGTCTTAGCCCTGGACCAGCAGGGGTCGCCTTTCTTTCTTAAATGTTGCTTTCCCTCATGTCCTGCTTTCTGGGACCAGTGATCTGCAGATCCATGTTTTCAGCCTGAGATACCGGGGATCATCCTTGACAACGTTTTGTCCATCAGCCTGCTCATCCAGCTGGCCTGCTCCCAAGAGCCCCCCTTCAGGCCCTGCTCCCCATCTCCCCACCCTGTCCAGTCCCTCACTGACCCCCTTCAGTGGCACCTAATGCCTACCCTTGGCCCTAAGTCCTCCAGTGAGGACATTCTTCCTCAACGTCAGGTCCGCCCTGTGCTGCTCTTGGGCTGGTCGCCGTGCCATTGACGGTGGGAGAGTGGGAAAGAGAAAGATTGGAAAGAAGGTGGCGAGGGCTGGCCTGCCCCCAGTCTGGCCTTGTTGAGCTTCCCAGACTCTTCTGCCACCCTATTCCCAATGTTGCCCTGTGGCTTGTCCCCGGTGGTCCTGGAACCACACCAGACTCTTCGAAGCCTTCGTCCTCTTCTCATCTCTGAAATAGCCTCCAACCTGGCCTCTTTTTATCCAACCCAAACTGCCTTCAAAGCCTGCCTCCAGCCCACCTCTTCCAGGCAGCCTTCCCTGCCTGCTGCAGGTCTCACCCTGGGGAGAGCAGGCAGTGTCTGGGCACAGAAGATGCTGTCCCCTAGCTTGTTAACTGCTGGAGGAAGGGACAGCTGGTGGGTCTTGAAGGATCCACGAGTGAATCTCCTTGAGCAAACGGGTGTGAACTTGGTCAGAAGGGAGCAAGGGGTTGTGGCAGGTCTGGAGAAGGGCCAGGTGGGTGGGAGCCCTGCCTGGGAGCAGGCTGCGAGGAGGGCGTGGGGCCTGCAGGTGTGTGGGGAACATCTGTGCAAGGGGACCTCGAGGTGTGGGACGGTGTGGGCAGTTGGAGTGTGAGGAGTGGGGTGGACAGGGGCACTGCGAGTGGGACTCTGAGGACACGGCTCTGGAGGGACATAGGGTACAGGCCACTGGACTGGCTGGAGGTTCTGGGAGGGCTGGGCTCTTGGGGCTGGGGCTGGCTCAGCCACCCTCCATCTCCGCAGGAGTGGTGCAGAGCATCAAGGACCATATCACAAAGCCCACGGCCATGGCCCGTGGCCGCGTGGCCCACCTCATCGAGTGGAAGGGCTGGAGTGCCCAGCGGGCGGGCTGGGAGCTGCCTCCAGCCGCCGCGGACGAGCATTACCACCGCCTTCCGGACGAGCTGCGAGAGGCCCGCTTTGCCGCAGGTCAGCAGGGGCGGGGGCTGGGGCATGGACTGGCTGGGTCTGGTCCTGAGAGACCCCGGGGTCCCCCCTGCATGTTGTCGGACACGCGCAGTCGCTTCAGTCGTGTCCGACTCTGTGTGACCCCATGGACTGTAGTCTGCCAGGATCCTCTGTCCATGGGATTTCCAGGTGAGAATACTGAGTGGGCTGCCATTTCCTTCTCCAGGGGATCTTTCCGACCCAGTGTTTGAACCTGCGTCTCTTATGTCTCCTGCATTGGCAGGTGGGGTCTTTACTGCTGGTCTGGGCAGGGAATCACAGTGCTGAGTGGGGGGCATTGATGGGACTCCGATCCCCGAGCCAGGGATGGGCAGCCTCAAGAGCCAGCATGTGGTGCCCGCCCACCCGCACCCTCTGCACCCCCACTGAGCCAGGTCCATCCCCACAGGGGTTGCCGAGCAGTTTGCCATCACGGAGGCCACACTGAGTGCCTGGTCCTCGTTGGAGGATGGAGAGCTGGGCCTGGAGAGCAGCCCCGTGGACGTCCTGCAGCTCCAGGGTACAGCCTGGGGGCTGGGGTGGGATGCCGCGGCGCTGGGATGCCGCGGAGCTGGTGTGCTCTGGTACCTGTGCCCTGGGACCTCAGAGAAGCCCCCCCAACCCTCAGCCTTAGGTTTTTTTCTCCTGACGGGGGGCTGGATCCTTGCCCTGGCCATTGCCCGGGAGCGCCAGGAGCGTAAAACAGAGAGTGGCAGAGAGGTGGGCGATAGGCTAGATGAGGGGCGGAGAGCTGTCGGTAAACAGGTGGCAGACAGCCTGACTCGAGCGCTCACTGTGCCCCCGCTTTACACGCGCTGTTTCAACTTATCCTGTGACGCTCTGAGAAGCAGAGCGCCTATTATCTCCATTTCACAAATAAGGGAACCTGAGGCATCAGGATCGGAACCTGAACCGCAGGCACCATCAGTCACCTTTGTAGACACCCTGGTTACCCCTGAGGGCTTCAGGGCGCTTGGGTCCTGGGTGGAGCTCGCAGACCCACTGTGTGCTCCTCCTCCTGACAAGAGCGAGGGGAGGGGCAGAGGCCTGGGGAGAGCACTGGTCAGCCCAGTTCTCAGAGCGCAGAAGGACTGGAGGCCGCAGGCTGGCTCCAGCCTGCTGTCAGCCATTCTGCCCACTGCCGCCACCACGCCATCGCCCAGGGGAGGTGGGCTCAGAGGCTCCGTGACACGACCGAGGCCACACAGCTTGGCGCTGATAAAGCCGGTTGGAGGCAGGCCCTCCGCCGCCGGCCCCCGCCTACCCCGGGGAGGGGGAGGGGCAGGGCTTCCCCGCTCCATCCTCACTCCCACCTCCCGCTGCTTTTGCAGATCTGGGGAGCGTCTGTCTCCAGGACAGCCTTCTGAGTGTCCGCTCGCAGGACGACCGTCTTCTGGCCTTCTCCTCCCCCGACGGCTGGCCCTCCCCTGACGAGCCCCCCAGCCCCGGACGGCAGCTCCCGCCGAGGCTCCCGGGGGGCCTGGGGCCCAAGGCGGGGGCCGGACCGCAGGGCCCCCTCTGCTCCGGGGAAGGCGGCCTGCCCTCCGAGGAGGAGGACGAGGTGTTCTACGACTGAGGCAGGCCGAGCCACTCTGCTGCGGCGCGGCAGGCAGCCCAGAGCCGGCAGGACCGCGGGCGCTGGGCGGGCGTTTTGTGGCCCCTCGGGGCAGGCACGGGGCGGGGCGGCGCTCCTGTGGACACTCCGTGCCTCTCGGACCCCCCCTGCCTCCCCCAGGGGAGCCGCGATCCCCTTCCCTCTCTCTCCCTGGCTCAGGAGGGCGCCTCCCCTGCAGGGTGTCTGCCACGGGCAGGCTCGAGCACTCTCAGCAGACACCCTGGCAGACTGCCCAGGGGAGCCGACAGCCACGCAAGGGCGCGGCCCCGCTTAGCCCCAGGCTCCGCCCTCCGCCCGTGCTCCAGCCCCAGCAGAGGCGGCGACTCCTCGGGGCGCTGACCCCTGCTCCTCAGCCTTCTTCACGGGACTCTGTGTCTCGGGGTGTCTGCCGGCCCCTCACTCTCCGGATCCACTCCCTGGGGCCCTGCTTCCCCTCCTCGCACCCCGCTCCACCTCCACGAAGGCTCTCGGCAGACATTAAAGTGGTGGCTCCTCCCCGGATGACCTTGGCCTGGTCTCTGCAGGGAATGATGGCACGTCCGCAGGCTCCTGGCTCAAGGGAGAGGGCCCTGCTCCTCAACACAAAGACTGCCGGTCGCCCTGCTGCTGGCGGCCAGGATGGTCCCCAGGGAGGAGGCGTAAGGCTCTGTGGGCTCCGAGGGGCCCCACCTGGGGACCCCGCTTTGTCAGCCCCGGCTCAGCCAAGGAGGCTGAGGCTGGAGTGGAGGGAACTGGGAAACAGGGTCATGCGTGCCCATGAGGACAGGCATCATAAGACCCAGTGGAAGCCCGGTCTCCCCCATAGCTCCCTGCCAGGAAGGGGGCGCAAGGAAGGAGGGGGGGGTCCAGAGTCCAGGCCTGCAATGCCCGCATGGCCACCTGGGGGCACCCGAGAGCTCACTCGGGGTTGGTAAAGGTGAGGCGCTAAGGCCGCAAGACACCTGGATGCTGAGATGAGCGCGGAGCGCAGCTCTGGGAACCGGCTTTATTTGCCTTGAAAGCCTCTGGTTGGGAGTCACGCAGCCCCCAGAGGGCACCTGTGCCTGCCCTTGCTGACAGAGGACATCAGGCTCTTCATCTGTGAATCGGATGCTTTCTTGCAGTACCCGCCACACAGCAGCTTGCTTCTGTCTCACATCCTGAGCGCCCAGGGTGGGGCTTGTCCTTCAGGACATGTGGCACTTGTCCCACAGGATGGGACGTGGAGACCATGGGGTCCTCGTCAGTGCCAGGTCAGCTGCCTGCCTCGCCGAGGAGCTGAGCCGGGCTGGAGGGGAGGGGCCGCTGTCGCAGAGGACACAGGCAGGGTCTCTGCCCTGCTTCCTTCGCGGGGGTAGCCGAGCGGCTCCGTTTCATACTGCCAGGCTGGCTCACTTTGGGGCCGGGGGGTTTGTCAGGTTGGAAATTGCTTTCTTCAACTAGAACAGAGAGCAGGGAGGGGAGAGTGCAGATGGGGCTGCAGATGGGGCTGCAGCACAGCCTGCCTCCCCCAAGGGCTGATTTCAGAGTGAGTTTAGAGCCAGTGCCTCTCCACTGCACAGACGGGATCACTGAGGCCCAGAGGTAATGGCAGGGCTGGCCAGTGGCCGCAAGAAAGGTAGGCGTAGCTGGACCGAGGGGCCGGCTCCTCTGGGCCGGAAGTGAGGCTCATTAAAGTCCCACGAGGCCCCTCCCCATGTGGTGGCGGTTACCGGTGCCCCCCACGGCTGCTCAAGCGTGGCTGCTCCCCTTTGTTTCACCCGCGGGGCCACGGTACCTCCACCCAAGACACGAAGCCCACAACTCTGCCCTGAGACGTCACGAAGAGGGACTGAAGATTCAACAGCTCAAAGAGGTTGTGTGCCTGCAGGAGAGAGGTTAGGAGACGCTGGAGGACAGGCTCCCACCCCAGTTTCTTCCTAGCCTGCGAGTCCTGAGCAGAGATGAAGGCCCTGGCCAGCCTCTGTCCCGGGGTGCTGGCCCTGCTCCCCCTGCCCGCCCCACTGTTTCTGAGCCGCTTTTGAGCTGTTTCTCAGCCTGTTTCTGAGCCTAGAGGGCTGGGCAGTTGGGATGGGTCTGCAATGTCCACTATGACCACCAGGGGTCCCCAGAGTCCACACAAGGGACCAGTGGGCCTTGCCACTCAGGATCATCCAGTATCAGCGGTGGACAGGGGCGTTGGGCCCCCTTTAGGACCCCAGCCCGCTCTGCCCCTCCATGGCCCCGTGTGCCAGGCTCTGGGCTTGCAGCAGGGAGGGACCAGCAGTCAGAGTGATTAAGTAATTTGCCCAAGATCACACAGGCAGAACGTGGGAGACCTGGCATTGAAACGCACGTGTGCCTTGATGAAAGACAAACTTTTAACCACTATTTCTGTCCATCCAGAGTCTTCAGCTTCCTAAGCTCTCCCTCTCCCCGAGTATCTGTGTCCCAACAACCCTGGGACCGAGGGGTGGAGAGGCGGGTACTGCATGCCCCTTCCACAACGAGGAGGCAGGCACAGCAGGAGCGGGGAGCCACACTGTGTTGAGGAACCCGAAGCTGGGTTTCCCTCTCAGGTTGCTCCCCTCTATCCCAGGACCCAGGTCTGCCCACAGCCCGAATTTCCCCCATTACCTGGTGCAGGGAGGTCTCTGGGGATAGCTTCAGGGTCACTGGCTCTACGGAGCACCCCTCAGCTAAGATGTCCTGGAGGCACCGCTGCGGATGGGGAAGGGTTATGGGGGCCTGGGCCAGCCCGCTCCCGGGCTGCCCCTCCCAAACCACAGGCGATCAGCCGGCCACCCTGCGAAAACCCTCCTGACTCCGCATCCCCTCCTGACGCGCCTGGCGAGAGCGCTCACCTGCTGTCCTGGAGCCCGGGGGGGCGGCTCAGCTTGGAGGGCCTGTGCCAGCTGTGCTCTTCGCACGGTGCCCACCAGGGTCTGGGACTCTGGACAGGCAGAGAGGGAGATGGAAAGAGCCACGTTGTGAAAGAGGAACTTCTGTTTCCTGGGCTTCTGTGATGCGCCTAGAGCTGTGCTGGGTGTTCTCCTGACTCAGGAACCTGCAGCAACCTGTGAGTCAGGAACTACTGTTGCCCATTTTACAGAAGAGGAGACTGAGGCTCAGGGGCACACAGAGGTTAGTTGTTTCACCCAAGGTCACTCAGCTTCTAAGGGCAGCTGGGCAAGGATGCCAGGGGGCCAGGAGGCCACTTGCCCACCCTGAAACGCCCCATCTGGCGAGGCTTCAGCAGGAGCAGCCTGGGGCACCTCCGTGAAGGCAGCTGTGCCCTGGGGCTGGGCTTGCCTCTCATTTCCCAGTGAGGGCACGAGTCCAAAAGCCACCCTGTTCCTGTGGGGGAGGGGCTGCAAGCTTTCAGGGTGTCACTGGGGTTTGCAAGCATTCCGTTTCAAAGGATAGCCTGACTGCTCCTTTTCCAGTAAAAGAAAAACTTCACAACTGGACACACACATGTTCCCCCTTTAAAAAGCAAAGCTGTTTCTTGGATGAGCAGCTGGGCCACAGCCTGGGCCTGTGCTAGTCAGGAGCACCTTGCTTCCTGGGCTCTAAGGGTAGAGTTGGAGTCGGTCTTTTTTCCGGGGAGCGAAGCTTCTTGGGGGGACAGCCATGTGCAGACACTTTCTGATGGGGTGCCCGGCGTGCTCTGTGGGTGAATGCTATCGGTGTCCCACTCTGAGTGGGAAGAAGGGCCTGGCATTTGGGATGAGAGCCTCTGGCCTCTGTCTTCCCTGCTTCGCAGCCGGGCAGCTGCGCTCACAGAGCCTGAAGGCCTGTCTACAGTCCTGCTGGTCACAGCGCTGCGGGCGTCTTGGGCCCGGGTGTGGACGGCACACACACGGCTGTGCGGGCTGCTCAGTGCCCAGGAAACCCGCTCACAGGACGGGGGGGTGCCAAAGTCCAGCCGTGCTGTGCGCGCCAGTGTGCGCCTTTGCTCATTCATGCCAAGGGGACGCATGGGCTGACGGAGGCCCTGAGTGGACCTGGATGTCCCCTCTCGAACCCCCTGCTCATCTTTCCCACTCATACTGTCCTTGTCTGAGAGGGAAATGATGCTCCAGTTAGGCCCTCCCTCAAGATGCAGCTTATGAGTCTTTTAACAAGGGCCCCCATCCATTCTTTCGTGAAAAGATGTCTTTCTGATGGTGCCAGGACTGAGGGAGGTAGTTCAGTTGGGGAACGCTGGGCGAGGAGGCTGAGGGAGGAGCTTCCTGGGAGGAAGGTGTGTTCCCATCACTACCCCTCCGCCCCAAGCACACCAGTCCTGATCTCTAGGACTCACAGCGTGCCTTGCCAGCCCCCGCTCATCTCTCATTCAAACATGTTGGGACGTCGCTGGTGGTCCACTGGTTAAGATTTTGCCCCTAGTGCAGGGGTGTGTGTGTTCAATCCCTGGTCGGGGAACGAAGGTTACACAAGCCTCATGGCCAAAACAAACGAACAAAACCCCCCAAACGGAAGCAACATTGGGACTTCCCTGGGGGCACAGTGTATAAGAATCCATCTGCCAATGCAGGAGGCAGAGGTTACATCTCTGGTCTGGGAAGATCCCACATGCTACGGTGCAACTAACCCTGAGTGCCTCAGCCACTGAGCCCAGATGCCAGGGACCGGGAGCCACGGCCACTGAGCCTGGGGGGCCAGGGACCTGAGCCACGGCCACTGAGCCTGGATGCCAGGGACTGGGAGCCACGGCCACTGAGCCCGGATGCCAGGGACCGGGAGCCACGGCCACTGAGCCCGGGTGCCAGGGACCGGGAGCCACGGCCACTGAGCCCGAGTGCCAGGGACCGGGAGCCACGGCCACTGAGCCCGGGTGCCAGGGACCGGGAGCCACGGCCACTGAGCCCGGGTGCCAGGGACCGGGAGCCACGGCCACTGAGCCCGAGTGCCAGGGACCGGGAGCCACGGCCAATGAGCCCGGGTGCTGCAACTGCTGAAGCCCTGGAGCCCTAGGGCCCCTGCCAAAAATAAATAGATAATTTAAAAAAACCTGGGAGCAATATTGTAACAAATTCAATAAAGACTTTACATGAAAAAAAAAAAAAGGAAGCTTTTAAAGAAAAGGGCTGCGAGGTCAAAAAAATATCAATAAATAAACATTTCAAGCACCCCAAGGTGGGATGGTTATTATCTTCATTTTACCAATGAGGAAAAAGGCTCAGAGAGGTGACTTGACTTGCCCCAGGTCACGCAGTTGCAGAGCCTGGGTCTGGATCCAGGTTCCTGACAGGTTCAAGGCCCTGCTCACCCTTTCCTGAGCCTGACTCTCCCAGGGGCAAGAGGGGGCAGACGGAAGCCCCCTCCCCTTTCACACCCCGCTTCCTGTTGGGCACCTGTGCTCGCCACCAGGGGATACTCAGCCACGTCTGCGGAGGTCACGACCTTGACCACCTCCTCCTGTGGCATGTCCTTGGCCAGCGTAGTGATGTCTCGGCTCATGAAGTGCTCCACAGTAACCCGGTGCGAGCTGCAGGCAGAGGAGTGCTCCCGTCAGGCCCTGGAGCAGTGCGCGCTCCAGACTCGGGGCGAGGCGGGGCCCGGGCGAGGTCCACTGGTTCTCCAGAGCAGGCCGGGACTAGGGGATCCCTAGGAGGAAAGCTCCTCACATCCCAGGCTGGGGAGGAGCCCGGGGAACGACTTGTCTATGGCCTGGCTCTGGATTCCCAGCCCCTAGACCTCTATCTCCGCAAGACCTGCTCCAGTTTCATCAGAAGGCATCCCTAGAGAATTTCATTCGAAGAAAAGCTTTATGGCATAAAGGGGCAAAGAACTTCAAAGCTTGAAAATGACTGGAGTAACCACCCCCACTTAACAGATGGGCAAACAGTCTGGAGAAGGCAGCAGCTTGCTCATCTTTGAGTTGGGCCTTGGACCCAAGAGTCTCAGAGGCTCTTGGTCCTGCTTCGCTGGGGATAGAGGCTGCTCGACCCTGTGTGGTTGAGCGAGGACCTCAAAGCCTGTTTCCATTCTAGTATGCCAGCCCCACCTCCAGCTCCCAAGGCCCCAGTGAGGACCGCAGAGCAGGAGCAGGGGAGGGGCGGGACCTCCCCGAGCTGGTGCTGACTCGCTGTGTGACCTGGGTCAAGACACGGCAGCTCTCTGAGTCCCAGCGTCTGTCCTCCTGCTGTGGAGACAGACTGAAGACCAGGAAGACACTGAGGCTCGGGAGGCCGAGGACTCGCGGGGAGCTGGAGAGCGTGCAGTCTAGAGAGCCGCGGGGGTCAGCCCCTCCCACACTCACCCAGGACCGGGTGCAGCCCGCCCGGGCACCGGCGCCTTGGTCCGATCTGAGCAGGCGCCGCTCACCTGATCTTCCGGCCCCGGATCCGCGGAAGGTATGGCAGCTTCTTGACCATGATGGTGCCGTCGTAGAAGGACGGCTGGCAGCTCTGGGCGATGGCGTTGGCAGCCAGCACTGCCATCAGCACGGGCAGTGCGTGCACGATCTGGCCAGTCATCTCGAAGGCCAGCAGCGCGGTGGAGATGCTGTGGGTCACGGCCCCTGAGAACGCAGCAGCCCCTGCAAGCCAGGGCGGGGGCACAGCCAGGGAGCGGGGTTCAGGCCAGGAGGCAGCTTCGTTCAGAGGGCAAGGCTGCTGTGAGGATGGCCGTGAGCGTGGCCGGGATTGTCCAGAGGCTACAACTGGCTACTATTGGAAATGCCTCGGGCCTGGGCTTGGTGAGGGAGAGAGCAGTGAGGGAGAGGGGGCATCAGGGCCCAGAGAGAAGCTAGAAAGAGCAGCAGGGGCTTAGAGGAGGGGTCCGGGGAGGGGCGGGGCTCATGGGAAGCTACTGACCTCCCCACGCCCTGCAGAACCACTAGCTGATTCTCCAGGTCCAGCCCCGACCCGCGATGCGCGCCCACCCAGTGAGAGCCCGGCCCGCTCACCTGCCAGTGCGTACCCCCCAGGCATGATGGGGTTGGTGACTCCTCCGGCCACGATGCCCTCGGGGAAGGCCACAGAAAGGGCCTCTCCTAGGAGGCGCCCGATGGCAGCTCCTGGTCATGGACTTAGTGTGAGGATAGGGGCAGGCCGACCCGATTCGCAGAGCCCTCCCCACCTGGGGACCAGTCTCAGCACCATACTGGGGAGGCAGGTGGGCAAGCGGCCGCAGCCCTGTCCCGGTACCCTGAGCCTCTCAGACCCTCGACACCCAGACTCACCGAAGATAAATATGGGCATGAAGTACCCGGCGGGCATGGGGATTGTGGTGGCCAGAATCAGCATCCAGAACTGCGGGGAGCACGGGGCGGGGTAGTGGGGGCGGAGGTTAGAGGCGGCAGAGGAGGGACCAGCTGCGGCGGGGAGTTTCCCGGAGGAGGAGGCCCAGGCGCACGCCCGTCACCAGCGTCCGATGTGAGCAAAGGCGTGAGCGGGGAAGGACCTCCTCCCTGGCAGCGTGCCTACTGTGTGCCCGGCCCTGCACCAGAGCCTCTCCTTTCTTCCCTCCCAACCTTCTATGATATAGGCCCAGTGACGACCCCATTGTAAAGATGAGGAAAGCAAGGCTCAGAGAGTTGAAGCAACTTGCCAGGGGCCACACATCGGTCAGAAGCCAGGGCTGGGGCTCTGGGGGGCTGCAGGCCCCGTGCTGCCTGTGCGTCATGGGAGGCGCCCCAGCCCACCCAGGCTCCGTGCACACCCCTGGCCACCTTCATAGCGAGGAAGAAAGCGAGGGTCCCGAAGATGCTGAACTGGGGGTGGCACCATTCGAACCACAGGTTCTGGGGGTCGAGCTCCACGGGCCAGGGCGGGGACGCATTCCGGGTCAGCAGCGCCCATGAGTTATTGTCGAGCAGGGAGTCCAGATACTCCTTCATGGACAGCTGGAGGGGAGGGGCGTCAGAGTTCTGCCCAAGGGCTGGGCAGCAGTGCCCCGCACCCCTCCCGGGCTCAAAGCCTCCCCTGTCCCTTCCTGCTGGGGGGGCTCCTTGGGGGCGGCTCTGTCGCAGGAGCCGCTGTGTGCTAAGTCGCTCAGTCGTGTCTGACTCTGTGCGACCCCATGGACTGCAGCCCGCCAGGCTCCTCTGTCCATGGGATTCTCCAGGCTCGAATACCGGAGTGGGTTGCCATGCCCTCCTCCAGGGGATCTTCCTGACCCAGGGATCGAACCCAGGTCTCCCACACTGCAGGTGGATTCCTTGCCGTCTGAGCCTCACAGGGAATTGCTGTGGCCTCACATGAAAAGCGCCACACAGCCCTCCTCTTCTGGGTGTTGAGGGGACTCAGGGAGATGGCGGACACAAAGCAGACAATGATGGGTGGCCCCCCTTGTCCCCCCCCCAGCTCAGGCCCTTACCCGAGATGCCATGAAGCGGCCCACGCCAGGGGGGTAGGTGATGGAGGCGAGGACCAAAGCTGCCAGCGCTGAAT